>JAULKM010099833.1:0-10721 GCA_032355605.1 Rubia tinctorum
AGTGTAAATTAGAAGAAATGAAGATAAAATTTTCGGGTTGTATGAACCGGGTTATAAAATTTATAACTACTGCACGTTGCATAGTAAATTTTTAATATTGCTACTAAAATATTTTACCTTTTCATTATTTTAATTAAACTCCGTCTTTCCATAAACCTATGGAAAAACGGTTTTTTCCAATATTTTTCCAATTATCAATTTTACTAATATTTACACATATAAATGGTGAAAGTGAAGAGTTGTCTCAGGCGGTCTTTCAATAATGTATGGAAAAATTAAGGTTTAAATTGAAAATTTGAAGAAATCAAGATAAAATTTTTGGGTTGCATTAATCGGGTCATAAACTTATAACTACTGCACGTTGCATAATAATTTTTTAATATTAGAACTAAAACATTTTACGTTTCTATAATTCTAATTCAACTCAATCTTCTCATATGTCTATGAAAGATGGTATTTCCCAAGGTTTTACTGAAAGTTGAAACTGAATTTAAAATTTTGAGAAAGTGAAATTTTAAGTACTTACTTTGAGACAAAATTGTGACTGTTTAATGCTCACTTTTAGATTAAATTATTCCCCACGTTTATAATTTATTACGAAATGTTCTCAATTAATTTATTTACTTGACATAATAAGGTTTATTGAATACAACTATTATCGAAGTAAAAAAATATTATTTTAATAATTTTTAGGTCAAATTGATGTTTTAAAAAAGATATCTTATTTGAATGATTTCTCCAACATCTCTTAGTTTTTAACAGTCTCTTCCATCGATCACCTCCAATCCATCATACTTGTGATTTCTTTTATCACTTCTGCTTCCTGTGTTACCTGGTTGCCAGTAGTGGTACTATAAGATATAGAAATCCTGACTCAAAATTAGAATAAATAGAATAGTTGTATGTAAATGAACTACTCCCTCCATCTCAAGGGAACCTGCAAAAAGTGAAGACGGATGCTTTAATTTTTGGTGTGTGAAAAGTCCAAAATGTCCCTGCCTTCTTCATTCATCATCTGGTTATTCCTCCCAGATCTGCCGCCTCTCCTCCGCCTCACCTCTCCTCTTTCTCTTCCTCCTCCTCTCTCCCACCCCATCGCTCCTCCTCCGCCTCACCTCTACTCCTATGTCTGACCTCCGCGTCGCAAATGGGGAGAATTAGGGTTCCGCCGCAAATGGGGTGGCGGTCGCAGTTAGGGGAAGCTAGGGTTCTGCCTCACCACCGTCGCAGATTGGGGGGAACTAGGGTTCTGCCACGATTGGGGAAATAAGGCTCCGTCTCCGTAGGGGAGGTGGCGGAGATGAAAGCGGGGGGAGAGGAGTGGTGGCGGAGACGCAGGGAAGGTGAGTGGTAGAGGAGGTCGGCGTCGGAGGGCGATGGAGGAGAACAATAGAGAGTGGTGAATATGGAAGGCGGAGGAGAACGTCAGTTGGTGTCGGGAGGTGGATTTGGGAAAACGATGGAGTGGCGAATTTGGGAGGCGGAGGAGAAAATAGGAAGGCAGATGAGTATGATAGAACAAGTGTTTTTGGGAAGTTAGTTTTGGTGAGGAGAGTGTTGGTATTGTGTGTAAAATTTTAATCTTGTAAGGGTAATTGTGTCTTATGATTGTGAAATTTTACTTAAAAGGGAAAGTGTGCAAATTTGCTTGGGAGAATTAGGGTTCCGTCGCAGATGGGGTGGCGGTCGCAGTTGGGGAAGCTAGGGTTCTGCCTCACCACCGTCGCGGATGGGGGGGGAACTAGGGTTTCACCGCGATTGAGGAAATGAGGCTCCGTCTCCGTAGGGAGGAGGTGGAGACGAAAGCGGGGGGAAGGGGGTGATGGCGGAGACGCAGGGAAGGTAGGTGGTAGAGGAGGTTGGCATCGGAGGGCGACAGAGGAGAACAATAGAGAGTGGTGAATATGGAAGGCAGATGGGAACGTCAGTCGGTGTCGAGAGGTGGATTTGGGAAAACGATGGAGTGGCGAATTTGGGAGGAGGAGGAGAAAGTGGGAAGGCGGAGGAGTATGATAGAACAAGTGTTTTTGGGAAGTTAGGTTTGGTGAGGAGAGTGTTGGTATTGTGTGTAAAATTTTGATCTTGTAAGGGTAATTGTGTTACTTAAAAGGGAAAATGTGTGAATTTGCTTGGAACAAACAAAAAAAAAGAAATTGTGTAGATTACCCTGAGATGGAGGGAGTATTTAAGAACATTTTTATAACAAGTTAGAAAATTTTAAAAACAAAACAGATACAGTTATTGAAAGGAGAACATAGCTTGTAATTTCATCTACAAGCTGATAATTAAATTTTCACCCTCTCTTCAGATTATTAATAAACTATAAGGTCTAGTTTAGAAATAACTAAACCCCAAAGGGTATAATGTATAATTTTATAATTCTTTTTGTTTTCAATTACCAAACCCATATTCAAACATTGACACCTGTCCAGCATGCACTATAGTTTAGATACGCATATCTCATTTTCAACTCTTTCGCTGTTTCTCACTCATGCTGTGCCTGTCTTTAACAACAATTAAGTAATCTCATGTTTCTCTTTTATGCCACACTTATCTTATTGAGATATTTTATTAAATGGTAAACTTTCTATTTTTGATAAAATTATTTTGATTTCATTTGGTAATTCTATTTTTTACTTTCTACATTCAATTTTATCCATTTTTTTAACCTAAATATGATGCCACAAATAGATAAATAGAGGAAGTATTTCTATTTTTGGCAGTCTTTTTCCCTTTTAAATCAATAAATGCTCTCCCAAAATGTCTTATTTTAAAATAAATTCCAACTCTATATGTGTTGGACAGAGTTGTGCTTGTAAGTAACACTTAATTATTTTGAAAGTGGGGAACACTCTTATCTAATGATTTTTAAGATGAATCATATAAATCTCATTTTTATAATTTTAATCTCGAATTATAATTACTTATATATTTTATTTTATTTTATTTTATTTTAAAATTTTATATACTTCATTAAAATAAATAAAAATAAAAATTAAATTACTTTATTACTCCCTCTGTCCCAATTCAACCTGCACACTTTGACTTTCACCAGTTGACTCAAAAAATGTTTGATCCTTAATATCTTTTATTAATGATAATTAAAACTTGCAAAAAATTGATATTCTGAAAATATATGTCATAACATATCTAATAAGGTATCACTCAATAATATTTATATGTATACACCTATTCAATTTTGGGGTCAAAGTTAAGAAGTTTTTACTAAATGAATAGTTAAATTGCAGATTGAATTGGGACAGAGGGAGTACTTATATTTATTATCAAATAATTTCGTCTTAGTTGATTTAAAATAAAACCTTATCTAATGTCTAATTGTGGCGGAATAAAATTGTGGATTGACTAGAAACTAGAAGAAAGGAAATCTAGCATAATATATTCCTTGTTAAACAGTTGATTTAAAATAAAGAGTCCGTATTTTGAAAGAGTGTCTTTCTATAAGTTATGAAAGACCAAGGTTATAACTGTAAATTAGAATAAATTCAAATAAAAATTTTGGGTTACATTAATCGGATCATAAAATTATAATAACTTTTTAATATTACAAATAAAATCTTTTATCTTTTTATAATTTTAATTCAACCCGTTATTTCCATATACCTATGTGAATATGATTTTTTCCAATACTTTACATAAAACAAAACCTTATGTAATGATTATATGTTACCGTGGCCGAATAAAATTGTGAATTGACTAGAAACTAGAAGAAGAAGAAAATCAAGCTGTTAGAATAATATATTCCTCCGTTTCATCGATAATATTATTGCTTAGGTATTAATTTAAATACATACTCAAATTTGATAACAATGACAAGAAAAATTGTGTAAACTAATCTCGGATGGATGGAATATTAATATGTTTTTTAAGAGAAACATTTAAATAGTTGACTACTGGTCATTTTATGAGATGCCTGCAAATTAATTCTCAATAAAAGTTTTCTATATTTTTAATATAAGTATATTAATTTAGAACGAAATATAGTATATTCTTAATTTAATTTAATTTATTAATATATTTTGTTTGAATAGATATATAACTTGTTTCCATAAAAATTGTAGATTTACAAATAAAAGATAAGATAAGATAAGATATTTCAAAAGTTTAAAATATTAAAAATGATGGTTTAATGTAAAAGTGGTGCAACTTTTTTTAGCATGCCAATATAATTACAGTAATAATTTAAATAAAAAATAGAATAAGATATAAGAAGAAGACTCTCAAGTAATTTAGTAGGAAAAATAATAAGTAATAAAGTACGGAGTACATACTTATTATTTTCACTTTTTAATAATATCGAAATGGACGTTGAAGTTTATTTTGGCATTAACGTGAAATAGACGCTTGATTAATAAAATATTGAAAGTTTGTTGAAAGAATAAGACATTTGCTGGGAGATTATCCTTGGTCAATTGGCTCACGCACAACTAAATAGTCTAGATTAGACCATTCACCCATTCACGTAGAAAATTAAGTGCCTCGGCACACCATTTCATGTACGTCGGTGTTCCTTGGGATCACAAACTATTACTATTGAAATATTATATGTATTTTGATTATTTTATGAAAAAATAAAATGAATAGTTATTAATAATTAATGATATTAATCAAAACTAAAAATTAACTTTTAACCTAATAAAAATTGGTGGTGTTCGGTGTTGGCCGGAGGTCGTCGGTGTTCGTCGGAGGTGGTGATGTTCATCGAAGGTGGTGTCTCCGGGGTTTAGGGTTTAGGTGGTGTTGACCGGTGTCTTCTCCACATCTCCGGCGTATTCTACGGCGTAGGTTGCGGTCCCCGACGAGCTGGAACTAAGGGTTTCCTGTCCCCGCCTCTGTTCCCGTCGCGTCTCCGCCGGAACTGAGATTCCCATGCCCTTCCTTTGCCCCAGTTCTCGTTTCTCGATCCTCGTTTCACTGGTGCATCTTCTCCAGCGACTGGTGTGTTTTCTACGGCGCCCGGCTCCGCTCTCGGCGCCCCATCCCGACCCGGTTCTCGTTTCCCCGCCCCGGTGTTAGAGTTAGAGTTCCACATTGGTGGTTGACAGTCATATAACTCAATATATAAGATCATGGGTTAAACCTACATAGTACCAATTGGTTTTATGATAGGAGCCCATGATTCTAATATGGTATCATAGCCCAAGGTTGACCTGTTACCCCTTTCTATCCACGTTTGTGTGATGATTCATACTGTTGCACGTGAGGGGGCGTTTTAGAGTTAGAGTACCACATTGGTGGTTGACAGTCATATAACACAATATATAAGATCACGGGTTAACCCTACATAGTACCAATTGGTTTTATGATAGGAGCCCATGATTCTAATACCCGGCCCGGTTCTCGCCCCCCGACCAATTTCTTCTTTCTCGGTTCTACTTTATTCTCGTTGTCGAAGTCCCGTTCTCGTCGCGGGCCCGGTTCTCGTTGTCTCGCCCTATTCTCACCGCTCTCGTGGAACCGACGAGAACCACCCAGTATGAAACAGAGATGATGGGAAAGGTTGAAAATGGGGGTGGTTGGGGACAAATGTGAGGCTCGGGAGGGAGGTCTTGACCGAGGACGAAGGTGGGGAGGGAGGGTTTTCCGACCGGGGATGAAGGTGGGAGGGAGGGTTTTCCGGCGGTGGTGGTCTGGCGGTGGCGCCGGACTGCCTACAGGAGAAGATTTGTTTTTAATTTTCAAATATTAATTTTTGTTTTTTGTTTTTTTTCTAAATTAATTTTTGTTTTATACGCGTACATACGCATTAGGCGTAAGTAAGTAAAATATAGGGCGTGATATAGCAACACCCATATAATACCGTCTTAGTCTGTGTTTTTTTTCCTGCATTATACTTCCTCCATCCCACTAACAGTGGCACCGTAAATTTAGATGTTTGAATTTAGGTGAACAAAATAAGTGAATAAAATTGAATATTAAAAGTAATGAGTGTATCTCTTAACACGCGGACTGTCTATAATCTTATGTACAGACCAGAGACCAATTTGCAATTAATGCAAATTAAGCAAACCCTTCTTCCCCAAATTGAAGAGCGAATCATTCTTCTTTTCCAAACTCTCATTCTTTGCAAATTTCTCCATTCTTCATTCTTCATCCTTCCCAAACTTAAATCTCTCTCGTTTCCACACTCCAATTTTCATTCTCTGCAAATTTAACTTTTCCCAACCGACCAAATCCATTTTTTTGGATGAACTCTTCAAACGACCGATTAGTGTCCGGGCAAAATTTGCAATGAGCTCTTCACCCTGCAACAAGATCTACAGCAACGAATTTCAATTTTAAACGAATGAAATTTAGTTTCAAGAGGATGAATTTTTGCCTGATAGTGTCAAAGACATGAATTTTTCACATCCGAGTGAGTTTATGTTGTTGAGTTGCCTTCGATGTAAATGATATTGTTGTTAAAACTTCTAAATTTATAAATTATGTTGCTATGAACACGTAAAAAACATGTGGAAAATATTCAAAAACAAAATAAATGCTTTCGTATATAGTATGCACATGTTACCTTACAATAAATATCGTTTGCATTAAAACATGCACCTGTAATAAAAACTGTGAATATGAATTATGATTTTCCCCTGAAGATCATGTATAAGTTAATTTAAAATTTGACACTTTAAAATTATCATATTTACTGTGCATTGATTAATTTACAACATTTACTGTTCAAACAAAAATGCGAACCTGATTTTAAAATGTCAAATCCTTTTACGAATAGCAAAACTTTTCCAGGATGTAGTGCATAAATTACCTTATGAATCTTTTTTGTTTTGTTAAAACATGCATATGTTAGCCTACAACTATTATTTCTTATAGTATACTAGAGAAAATAGGTTACGTAGTTTTGTAATTCTTTTTAAAAATTTCATATGAACTGCATTTAATACCTTACAATGTGTACTAATTACATTAAAACTTCTATTTGTTTTCAAACATGGGGGTAAATTTTCATGATTTCAATTAAAGAGATGCCACTAAAAGTCTTGTTGGCATGGAAACAATATATGTAAAAGCATTGCATACTTGGTATAAAAATCATGCAAATTTTGTTGGTTTCATACACAAAAAGGACTCTCAACACTTGAACAAAGGGAAAGATATGGAATAAATTCTACAAGTACTCATAATAAAAACCTTCTATTATTGAACTTACAATTATGACAGCGTTCCTATATAGATTAACTAACAGTTTCTAGTACAATGAATCAATTATTAATCTTCAAAGGTAGATCATTTTCGAATTCCTTGAGTTCAGTGTCAACTTCATCTAAATCAGGCTCGTGCCAAAATGTCTTGTGCACTCCAATGTTCAATATTGTGTGATTTCATACCACTTCAAATTTAGATCCAATCTTGCAAAAAGTCATAGATAATTGGATACTAACAGTTGCAACATATAAGCAGACATGTATAATTCCTAATTCAAAACAAACAATAATCAATAATGAAAATAAAAGTCATACCTAATACAACTAAGAAATACATATTGTATACTAACATATGCAATATATAAGTAAACAAATGCAGTTCCTAATTCAAAATGAACAACCAACAACAAATGAAACTAAAAATTCATTCACATTTCAACTAACAAGTATACGTTAAATACTAACAGCTGCAACATATAAGTAAACAGATGCAGTTCTTAATTCAAAATAGACAATCAACAACAAATGGAAGTAAAAAATCATACATCGTACAACTAGCAAGTGCACATTGAATACTAATAGATGCAACATATAAATAAACGAATGCAGATCGTAATTCTAAACTAACAATCTAACAACGAATGGAAATAAAAAGTCATTCACAGTAAAACTAACAAGTACAAGTTGGATAATAACAGCTGCAATGTATAAGTAAACAGATGTAGCTCGTAATTCAAAATGAAAAATCAACAAGAGGACAATTCAAAACCAGATCACAGGAAAACGCACATATCAACTCAAAACACAGAAAAACAGTGCATATCCAACACTCAACAAAATAAAGAACGTACCAAACCTGAAAAATCAAACAAAAATTGAGTAATAATACAGGCGGAAACAAACCCTAGATGCACGACATATCTCACCGTGCGAATGATGCAACAAACTAAGAAAAACAAAATGATGACGCCGGAGAAAAGAGCGTTGACGGAAAAAGGTGGAGAAGAGGCGGGGGAAATGAGCGGATACGATGCACAATCAATTGCGGATAAAACTTCCAATCAACACCAAAATTTTGAGTGGATTACGAGCGAAAAACGAGCACAAAGAAGAGGTGAAATAAAAGTGAAAAAATGCATCAGCAAAGAAGCGGAGAAGAGGTGGACATGACGGAGAAGAGTGGTAGAACGAGAAGGAAGAAGGAGAGAGGAAAAGAGGTAATGGTCTGATTAAGAAGGAATATATTTGTAAAGATTCTTCTTTCCCTGATTACGAATTCAATTTTTCATTAATTACAAAGTGAACCCCATTTTACAAAATAGTCACTAACATGTCCATAAACTTATGGACGGACCTTCCCGAGACTTTATTGAAAGTAAACATTAAAATAAGTGGATGCAATTTAAAGAATCTTGATAAAAATGGAAAGCTTGCCATTAAAAAAACATCTCATTAAAGTAAGTGTGTCATTTATAGAGGAGCGGATGGAGTATGTAATTAACGGATGTCCCCAAAGGGACTAAATTATACTCCCGCATCCTAGTAAAGATGGTACAAAATTTTTTTCGTTCGCCCCAACAAAAATGACATACTTTGAAAACTACCCAAAATAGCAAATAATATGATGTTAAATTCTCACAGTGTCCTCTTTAACTCTAACAACTTTCAAAATGGGTCCTCAACTTTCTCAAAATATTCCTACTTTTTTGCAATTATTCTCTGCCACATCAATTTATATAAAAGAGCTAGTTAAAAACAATTACTTCATTTTTGTTGGGACAAAGTAATATGTAATTAAGTTCAAGTCAATTTAATAAAATTTTAACTTAATATATTTAGTATAAGTTTGATTATTATTTTAATTATTTATATTTATTTTTAGTTCATTCATTTCAATTCAAGTAATAAAAACTTAATTTAACATAATATGGCATACATCACAAAATAGAAGACCGAACAATAACATCAATTTAAATAATAGGAAGTCTCCTAACATAGACCAATTATGAAAAAAAATCTTTATAAAATTTAAAAATCAAATTATAATTATTTATAAATTTTGATACATTTTAATTTTTTTAAGCTTATAGAAACTTGGTTGAAATAAATAAAAACAAACATCAAATCATCTCATTATCTACATCAATTATAAAATGAATCCCTCTTACTATTGATAACACTTTGTTTTAAATAAATTTATTATTATAGTTTATGAAAATCGAAGTTAAAGTTAAGGTGAATTGAATTCGAAAGTTATGATGTTTTATACAACTTTAATACGAATCATATGCAATCTATCAAAATAATTCGGATATCCTTATGTTAATTATGTCTATTGTTACATTGGAGTCATATCTTTCCAAATTTATTAGCATTTCAATTCAATTCAATTCGGTTCAATTTAATTTAGTTTAGCATAAATTTAATTGGATGAAATTTAGATGAAATAAATTTTATTATTATTATTTTTAGTACATTTAAGGACATGAGATGACATGTGGTACATTATATAATTTTTATACTACCTCCGTTTTGCTTGTTTGACACCCTAGTTTTAGGTGTTGTTAATTTTGCAAATTGAAATGTGTGGAGAAAATTGATTGTGGAGAGTAAAAATTTTAATAAGTGGTTGAATAACCTTTTGCCATAAACGAAAAGATGTCATTCTTAGTAAAACATACAAAAATAAAAAGTATGTCAAACTTTAGAAAACAGAGGGAGTAACTTATTTAGTTCTTTGTCTCATCATAAATTATGATAAAACGGTATCATATGAGTTTAGAACTACTAACCGTTAAACATGGGACCATATATGCAATATTTTTGCAATGGCCATATATAGTCAGGTGTACATTATGAGTGACACCCGCAGGTGTGCCCCAGTGGTTGGGATGTTGGTGATATTGGTGCTAAGGTCCAAGGTTCGAATCTCGGCAGCGACCGTGTGGGGATTTCCTGGGCTAAGCTTGGCTTGCTTGCGAGCCAAGGGGTGCTTGGGGTCCCTGGTGCGCACCGAGGAGTGGACTACCCAACGGGTTTTGGTGCTGGGCTATCGTGACTTACCTCTCTAGCGATGCTTGTGGTGTCGGGCGGCTGGGGCGTTGAGGGCGAGCGCATCGCCTTTTGGTGCTAAGGTGTACATTATGAGTGCCTCCACAACATTTCAATAGGTTTGGTCACCTAGTTAGACTATGAGTGTTTAATTTATTTTTGTTTTTTTTACAGTATTTTAAAGGTGATATTTGGGGTGTTGTGATGATGGTGGTGGTTAAGAATAAAAAAGTAGTAGAGTAGTGTTTGTGATAGTTTAAAAGGTGATGTGATGATGATTTTGGTGATTATACGGGAAAATGAGTATAAAATATAGGCAAAGTTTTGGGAAAGAAGGTCTTTCCATAATCTTATGGAAAGACGGGTTTAATTATAATAATAAAAGGTAAAAGGTATTTGTTGCAATATTAAAATTTTATTATGTAACGTGTAGTAGTTATAAATTTTACAACCCGGTTCATACAACCCAAAAATTTTATCTTCATTTCTTCTAATTTACAC
>JAULKM010099834.1:0-26616 GCA_032355605.1 Rubia tinctorum
AAGCAACTTCAACAGCGGAAAAATTAACAGAAGCAGTTAAATTCCACAATACAAGTACAAACACAATCACAAAAACTGAAAACCTAATTTTCCTTTTCGAAATCTCTAGAGTGCGTAACACTACAGATGAGTACATTTCCAGGCTCCCTACAACATATCTTCCTAATTTACTCCCTAGCGACCGCAATAAGATGGACATTTTGTAATTAATGTAAATGAGCATATACCGTTAAAGGAGGCGCGAAGCTCGGCGTTTCCGTGGGCAAAGGAGCAGCTCCGACGGTGGCAGCTGCCTTTCTGGTACAAAATGCATAGCTTCGTCTTGAAAGGTTTCCCCTCCACCATGTTTTTGCTGTTCCCTTTTCCCCCTGATCCTTCGATTTTATGCTAGTAGCATTTGTAGGGAAACGATAGATAAATTTGATAGAAGCGTGCTAATTTGGGGCTACTAGTTCGTAACTATGCAATCCGTCCCACCAGTTTTAGCATGTTTTTTTGTTTAACTTTCTTAAACAATATTTGACCATCAATAAATTTAATTACGGATATTAATAGTACATTAAAATTTAATATTTTAAAACTATATAAACATATGATTCTAAAAATATCTCACATGATGATATTAGAGTCCATATAGTAATTGAAATTTATAGTCAAACATAGTCGGAGAAAGTTGACAAAAAAAGTCAAAACTGGTGGGACGGAGGAAGTGTTTACTAGGGGAGCTTTTTTGAATTTACAAGAAGCATACGAATTAGGGGCTATCAATCAGGTTTGGGTTGAAACGGGTCAAACTCGGTTAGTCGGTCGGGTCGGGTTGAGTGGGATTGAAATGTAGTCGGGTTGAAATAGATCGAATTTTGTTTGTCGGGTAGGGTTGAAAAGGGTCAAAGTATGTTTGTTGGGTCGAGTCAGGTCAAAACGTATTTGGGTTGAAAAGTGTCGAAATCTATTTGCCGGGTCAGATCGGGTAAATGCCAAGTCAGGTTCTGACGGATCTGTAATGTTCCTCGGGTCAGGTCGGTATGGATTATACTACTAGAAAACAGGTACATAGGCACCAGTATGTCGGTGTCGGGCAGGGGCGGAGCTATAAATTTTTATTTGATGGGTCACAATTTAATTTGGTGTATCTATCTCCGAAAATAGTGTTAGAATTTTGAAAAAAATAGAATTTAGGAATTCATGTTACAATTATTAGGTTAGAATCGGGTTTCGAGTTGAATTCGGGTTGAGTCTTGTTCGGGTTTAGGCCCAGATTATCATGTTAGAATCTGATTTCGGGTTGAGTTCAGATCGAGTCGGGTTTGGGTTTGGACCCTGATTATCGAGTCAGAATTGGGTTCGGTTAACTTCGAGTCGAGCCGGATTCGAGTTCGAGTCACTATTTTGCGGGTCAGGATCAGGTTCAGGTTGAGTTCGACCGAATCGGTCTGGGTCGAGTCAAAAATATGTGTCAGAGATTGACAGCTCTACGTGTAATTATTTAATTTTATAAAAAATAAATAAATTTATTTATAGAAAGTTTTCCAATTAGATCGGTTTGACTAATCATAAAAAATTGTTTTAACAACTATTAAGGTCAAATTATTATATATATATATATATATACACACACATTGCATACATTTTAAAAGGTTTTCAAACTTAAAGAAACCTTGTCGCAACAAATAAAAATAAGAGTTAAGTGCTAAAATAACCCTATGTTTTATTGGAAGTGTCAATCTAAACCTGTAAAATCTGAAAGTGCATTTCAAACCCCTATTGATTGCTCAAAAGTGTCAATCTAACCCAGAGAACCTTAATTTGGCCAAAATTCTATGAATTGACTATTATACCCATCTTAAAAATAAAATTAAAATTCAGAAAGAGTCAAAGGATGATAATACCCTCAAATCTTATCAACTAAGCAATTTCTTCTTCTTTTTGGGTTATCCACGTAACTCGAATTGATTGCGCCGAGGAGGGGTTATCAGAGTTATCAATCTGTCGTTTGTGTCAGGGAGGGGTGGCGTTCTAGCAGCAGTAGCCAGTTAGGGAGGGGTGACATCGAGCTTCACCGGAGGTGGGCTGGGTAGACTAGGGTTTCACTATGGCGTAGGCGTTGGAGTTCGCTGGAGTGGCGTCGACGTTGAGGTTTGTCGGTGCTAGGGTTTGGTGGGTGGCGTCGAGGTTCAGCGGGGGTGGCTGGGTAGGCTAGGGGTTCGCTGGAATGGCGCCGATGCAGGGGATCGCTAGAGTGGCGCCGAAGCAGGGGTTCGCTGGAGTGGCGCCGGCGCAGGGGTTCGCTAAGTGCGTCGGCGCAGGGGTTCGTTGGGGTTCGCCAGCTCTAGGGTTCATTGGGTGGCTTCAGTTGGACGAGGTGGTGGCGCGGGAGCAACGGAGGTGGTAAAGCGGCGAGGTGAGGCGGTGGTGGTGGCGGGACAAAGTGAGGCAGATTCCAGTTTGCTCACCTAGGAATCTATGGCCATCGATGTAATCATCCTCGCCAAATATAGGTTCTCATATACTACTTGGTTCCAATTCATATTTCGTATCAAAGAAAGGCAAAGGTTGTTGACGGATGCTTGAGATTGTAGTTTTTCTTTCACAAGAGGAAGGCACCAGACGGGGTGGCGGCAGAGCAGAGATGGATGTGGTTATGGAGAAAAAGAAGAAAAACCCTAAAGTTATACTTGTTCTTACATTTTTAGATTTAAATTTAGAGATATTTTAGTCTTTTTATGTTTGGTCAATGCTAGAAAAGGCCAAGTCAATGCCAAAATAGTGTGAAAAAGTTATCGGCATATTTGTTGGAAAATTTAGGGTTAGAATCACACTTTCAAATTTTACAGGGTTAGATTGACACTTTCTAGAAAATAATAGGGTTAATTTTGTATTTTACCCTAAAAATAAACATCAAATTACTTCATTAGTTACATCAATTATAAAATGACTTCATCTAACAGTTAGTCTGTCTAAAACATGACTTTGTGAATTTATTATTTTAAAATTGAAATTTACATTTAAAATTCAAAAATAAATCTTAAATTTTTTTTCATCATTATTATTCTCAATCAATTAATCAAATTTAATTTAAATTTCATTAATATTATCAATTATTATCAAAAACAATGTTAAAAATATCACCAGGCATTAACAAACTTGAAATGAATGAATATAAATATAAAATATTAACTAACATGAAATTAAATGAACACAATTTTCATTTATTTATGTAAAATCTAAAATGACATTAGATTCTATATATTTGTGTATATGTATACATATATACATATGTCATAATTTTAATAAACAACAAATATCACTAAAATACAAAATTTTAACACTTATTTATATAACCACTACTGTGATATAAATTTTAAATTAAATATAAACTATATTTTCAATTGCTAATTGTGAAATATAATTTAATTACACATAATAAATAATACACTACATTTTAATTACCAAATATAAAACCATTAATTCACAACAAAAAGATTATATATTTTCTACTCAAAATTATTATTTTTACTTTCTTTAAACAAAAAAAACACTTTTCTAGAGAACCATACCTTTGTGTTGTTCTCGTTTATGGTTCTCCATAGACCAAAATCACATAAAATCAAAGGAGAATCACACTATATTCGGCTCGGTCCAGAGCCACTGGTGAGACCTAATGGTGAGAGCCACTCCAGTGAGCTGCCGCGGAGACCCACCAAGAAGATCCACCATCGAGAGCTACCAGAGAGAACTTCTAAGTCAAATACCACCTGTTTCACTGCTTGAGTTTCAGACACGCCGCCCGCAAGAGTAACCACAGCTCTATCGAGTCTGTTCTCCAGAAACATTGTCGCTCTTTCGCAAGTCCAAACCTCCCGCCTATCCAAACCTCTAGCCGCTCCAAACCTCTTGCCGGATCAATTGCTATTTCGGTCGCCAGATATAAAATGTTAATGTCTTAACTGTAAGATATATTATTAGTTTTATTCTTTTATTCTAACATATTCATATTTATAATTAAACACAATTGTAGTGTTGTTTAGTAGACTATAATAGATGTATGGATATAAAAAATTGTATCTAAATTTAATGGTTGACTAAAATTAATATATTTTTTTCAAAACTTAATTAGTTTTTACTAAAATTTATATAGAAAGTCAAGTAAGGTTAACTTTTGATTAGTTAAAGTCAGTCTCTTTTATTGGTGTTCATACGTAAGGTTAAGTAAGGATTCACCTCTGATAACTTAATGTAAACATTTTCATCAGTGTTTATATATATAGAAAGCCAAGTAAGTGGTGATCATTAATTAGTTAAAGTCAAGCCTATTTTTATGTATGGAAAGTTAAGCATTGACCATTAATCATTTAAAGAGTCAAACTTTAGTTATTCATCATTATATATAGAAAGTCAAGTAAGTAGTCACCTTTGATTATTTAAATTCAAACCCTTTCATGAGTGTTCATATACGGAAAGCCAAGTAAGGGTTCACCTATGATAATTTAAAATAAAATCTTTTTATCGGTGTTTAATATAAAAAGGCAAGTATTCGTTGACCGTTTATTAGTTGAAGTCATGTCTTTTATAAGTGTTTATACATATAAAGTCAAGTAACGTTTTACCATTATTAGTTAAAGTCAAATATTTACGTTAGTGTTTATATATGGAAAGCCAAGTAAGAATTGACCTTTGATTAATTAAGGTCTAACCTTTTGATTAGCATTTTATATTGAAAATCAAGTAAGGGGATGATCGTTGATTAGTTAAAGTCAAACATATGTATTAGAAATTATATATTGAAAATCAAGTAAGGATTGAATTTTAAATAATTAACGTGAAACCTTAGTAATTAGATTTATACTTGGAGAGTTAAGTAAGGATTGACCCATTGATTGGTTGAAGTTAAACCTTAATTATTAGTGTTTATATATGGAAAGTCAAGTAAGGGTTTGCCATTAATTAGTTAAAATCAATTATTTTTATTAGTGTTTATATATGGAAAGTAAAGTAAAGGTTAATTGTTCATTAGTTAAAGTTAAATCTTATTGTTAGTATTAATGATGCTACTAAGAACCCGATTAAGCAGTGTCGTCTGTCCCTTCACCGTGACCTGCAAAACAAAGCCCCCAGAGTCTTACGAGGGAGAACCATATGATCGTAAAATCAGCTCCAATATGAGTAATGAGGAATAATAGTGCATAATCTGTAATGGTAGATATACCTTGGTATATACACTTTAGCAACCCTAGGGTTTACATTGGATCATGATACTCTTAAACACAATTGGGCAAGATATGCCCAATTACTAATATTATTGTGACTGCTCATTATTTTGACCCTAGCCCATTAATAATGGGCAACTCAAAACTATGTATCATCAAATCCCCCAGAAAATCAAAGGTCCTTTCGAGGTTTGAAAGACTCTCAAGATATCTTGATTTATTAGGAGCTTTCCGCGTAGGCTCATTCGAGGGGCTTGAGACTTCAGTTCTCGATATGGTGTTTAGTTTTCTTAAATCAGTGTGATTAGCTTAGAATATCGAAAGGCACGTGTGAAAGGAAAAAGAGCGGGAAAGACAGTCGCTTAGTGCATGACAAATCACATTTAAGTGAGAGAGAGAGAGAGAGAGAGAAAGTATGCTCCATGTTCGTTGATATAGAACATCATCTCGAAGTACACGACAAACATTTTCGCCAAAGGGGTAAAAACCCAGTTACCGGGGAAAACTTGAATCCATGGTTAATGGGAACCCACTCGTGGGTGTCAGCAAAGCCCAAAACTTCGACTAGTCTCTGGCGAGGGGAACACTTAGTCATGGGAAATCCTCCCACCTAGGGTGGGGGAATGGGAAAATGCCCACTAAGGCCCCTTTCGAGGTCGGGTGGCCTGAACCTGTGGCCTTTGCAAATAGACAAGAGGGGCATCGACCTCCTCTACTTATAATCCCTCTTGGTGTTTTTTTAATAAAATAGGAGGCATCAGCTTCTTCAAGTGAAACACCTTAAATACCTCAACAAGCGAAAGAGGTGTCTCATACTGAATGGATAGGAAAAAATGAGGCCCAAGAGTGAAAACCTAGGGAAAAGTTTATTCCCATCGACGAAGAGGTGTCGAAATCCTTGGAAACTATCCTCTCAGTACATTGATTAACACTCATTTTAACCACCCTCACCCCCTCGTTGATGTGACAAAGGTGTTGCACAATTGATGCAAAGGCCAAGAGGCTAAGTGTAGCCAACTTTGGGCAGAAGCTTGAGAATGAAAAGAAAGAGGTCGAGAGGCTGAGTTCAGCCAATTTTGAGTAGAAGCTTGAGAACGAGAGGCTAAGTTCAGCCAATTTTGAGCAGAAGCTCAATAATGAGAGGACTTCGGGCCAAACCTTGAGAATGAAATATTGTCAGACTGAAGCTCAAGAATAAGAGGTTGAGTGCAGCCAATTTCAAGCAGAAGCTTGATAATGATAGGCCTTCGGTCCCAATCTCGAGAATGAAAGGCTGTCGAGCCAAAGCTTGAGAGTGAGTGACTGAGTGCAGCCAATTTCGAGCAGAAACTCGAGACCACACGTAAGGCCTGGGGAAGGTGTGTAATACTAGTGCTCAGTATTTGAACCCTACGCCAGTCTGGCGTAATAATAGCCACCCAACTATATAAGGTAGGGAAGTTTCAAGCTTGTGTCAACGAGATGGTAGGGCAAAATAGGTGTGCCGAGGAGGAAACCAATACCTTGCGATGGGTTTTTGAAGCCCACACTACTAAAATGACAATCCTCGCCTTATGGACAAAGTTCTCAGATGAGCTTTATTATCGAGGCTCTCATAGAGTCTTGGAGCTCATGGGCTTTACCATGGGGTCCTTCAGATGGACCTTATTGACAATATCAATAAGCAAGGCTTCAAGAAGCCAAATCCTCGAAAATCCACGGGCCTTCGAACATCCAGTGGAGGTACGGGTAAGACTCGTGTATCTTGGATTCTGAAGATCTTGACGGGAACATGATCTCGTGGTCTAGGTATAGGTTGGGGAGATATGAATGTTGTAACATATCTTGTTGCATGTTGTTCGATTTATTGTAGCCTTTATATACATATTTGTTATCGAGGTATGCTCGAAATTGGGCCTCGACTAAATCTGTGAAGTTTTGCTTTACCTTATTAAGTGTATCAGACTCGGCTTAGGTGAGGATAATAAGCACTATGCGTGTTAATGCAATTAAGCCACGTTGAATAAGATGTAGCGCTAAGCGTACAAATCAAGAGGATATTTTTTTGAGATTATTCTAGAATCGAGGATGTAATGTTGGGCGTATAATTTAAGCGATTGGATGTAATGCTGGGTATACGAATCCTCATTAATGATTATAGAGTCGAGGAGGATGTCCTTCGATTTCCTTTGATGATTTCCCTAGGGTGTGCTACCCCCAATTGAAGGACATCATTATCACTTATAGCGCCTCGGCCCAAGAACATGTTTATCCCTTTTGATGGAAATTGTACAAAGTTTTGACCTCTTCGATCGCTTCCACAGAGCAAGCCTACCGTTGTTCGCCTGTTGAACTCAACATTAGTGGAATTAATGAAGCAATCAAGGTTGATGTTTATCCCTTTCGAGGAAAATTGTACGAGGTTTTTACCTTTCGGCCACGTTTAGGGAGCTAGCCTACTATTTTTTTGCCATTGAAATCGATGTTAGCAGAACCAACAGAGCGATCAAGAATGGTGTCCACCCCTTTCAAGAGAAATTGAACGAGTTTTCAAGATCGATTTTTTGGAACTAGCCTACTATCATTCGGCTATGAACTCAACGTTAGCAAAACCAACGGAGCGATCAAGAATGGTGTTTATCCCTTTCAAGGAAATTGAACAAAGTTTTGACCTTTTTGACCGCTTCTATGGATCTAGCCTACTGTTGTTCGGCTATTGAACTCAACGTTAGCGAATCCAACAGAGCGATCAAGAATTATGTTTATCCCTTTCAAGGGACATTGAACAATTACAGAGCTAACATTTTATTGTTCGGCTATTGAACTCATGCTAGCGAAACCAACAGAGCGATCAAGAGTGATGTTTATCCCTTTCAAGGAAAATTGAACAAGGTTTCGACCTCTTCGACGGCTTCTAAGGAGCTAGCATGCTATTGTTCGACTATTGAAATCGACGCTAGCTGAAGTAATTGAGTAACCTCAATCCACTAAAAGCCCCATCTTATATGTGCACCTGCAAAAGGAGTCTCGGGGATGTTCCCTGAGAGCAAGTTTCGATGTCCAAGTTAGGGTTGTTCTCTTTCATCTTATTGTTTGTTTTCAGACACTTACTTTCACTGGAGTTCTACATCTTCATTTATAGGCCTCTTTATCGCATGATCATGTTGGGTGTGATGTGCTCCACTTTTTTATATCATGGTCTAGCAGAGGGTGTTGTTGTCACTGGTTATTCTTCTGCATCAAGTGAGGTGTTGTGCATGTTTGGCGAACCAATTCATTCACGTGAGGTGTTAGTTCTAATGTTGGATTTCGCTTAACTGGGTGGGTATATACCATAAGTTGATCCCAGGAACCATGTCGATCTGGAAGGGCTCCCCGCATCACTGCGCTACTTACATAGAGAAAATTTGTGCAACCACCATGATGGTCACGACCAACACGATCCTTACATCAAACGTCACTTCGATAACGATGACCCATGAGGCCTATAAGTAGACAAGAGCCTGAGATATCAAGGCAAACAACAACTAGCAATTAGTGAGATTGTATTTGGTAAAGGAAAATACTAACTTAGGCATCGAAGTCATTACCCTCAATGTAATCTGAGCCTTTGGTTTCAAGATCTAGAGAAAATGGTGTTTGAGCATCTCCAACCCAAGAGTCACTAGATAGTTTACACATCAGATGGACAGATTCCCCAACCAAAAATACTCTCCAATTACACCCTATGTATGCACAAGGTCAAAGGTCATAATGAGGTTAACAATTGCCAAATCATTAAATGTTGGTAGTTTTTTTTACTATTTAACTTTTTTCATTTAGATATAAAATTTAAAATTTAAATAAATTTAATGATATCATTTACTTAAAAATATAATAAAACTTAGATTTTATGTATATTATTGAAATACAATAAAATTTATAAATAAATACTAATGTGGGTTCAATAATTGTAATTTAACATATTTTATATTTTATTTATATAATTATAGGATGAGATTTAAATTTGAGGGGATTCAATTTTCAATTACTCAAATTTAAATATAATTTTTACGTTAATAACTTAAACATATGTCCAACATTTAATTTACTAATTTAGTATATATTATCAAACCTTATTATATTTATTATTGATTATAAAAGGATTAATAAATTGTTTAAAAATACTTTTTCCATTAAAATTTATCTCATAAAATATAATACCAATAAATACACATGAATAGATGAGCACATTAACCTTTTTTTATTAATATATAAAAAAATTGGACTTCATTTGTGGACATGTCAAATTGAATGAAAATTTTAAAAACATAAAAAACTTGGACTTCATTTATAGAAATATGGCGTGTCCTATGAACCTAATAAATAAGTTCAACTATGAAACATAGAAAGTTTATTAGAGCATCTACAATGGGTATTGATTTTGTGGATAAATTTGGAAAATGTGGGATGAGCTTTTACAATGAATTTGGATTTTGGGGATTGGGTGGAGAGAGGGAAAGTAATTTGGCAATGGGGATGAATGCATTCATACCACACTCATCCACAAACATGTTGAGTAAGTGGGGTAATGGAATTTCTTTTTTTTTCTTTTTCTTTGTTTAAAGACCCACTAATCTAATATCATTTGGCATGTGTCATAAAATTTCACCAAACAAGTTGTAGAATTTAACGGGAAGAAATGGTAATAAACGGGCAAAAAATTATGTACTTTTTGTTCTTTTAAAAATAAAGTTCACCAATATTTTTAAAATAAAATTGTCTATAAATAGAGACTAACATTGAATAAGTTCCTACACCTCTTTGATACTTCATTTTCTCCTTTTTTTTCATTTTTTGAATGATTGAAAATGGATTCAACCAATTCTAATTTCCACTTCCAATCAACGAACCAAAATTCACCTACTCCAAGACATCATTTGCGACAAAATCCCAATTTTAATGCATTGCACATGCCTTTTTCATGCCCTCCATACCCATACCACAATTATGCATTATTTTCAAACTATTCTATGCAAAATCCATCAGGAACACATGTTTCCATCACCATTCCCTACTCATGGATTGCAAGGTACCGGCTGTCAGTTTGATTCGTAAGGAATCGGTCAATATGGCGGACATGGAGGTGGAGGCTGCAATTGTAACCCTAACATTATTGGGGTTACAGATGAAGAGGAGGAAGCCGAGCTGGATGAGGGTTCGACAAGCGGCTCTCAAATGCCGAAGAAAACTCAGTTGACTTGGAATGAAGAAGTTGACAGGTTCTAGAAAAAACATGGCTAGAATTTTCCACCGATCCAAAGATAGGTACGAATCAAAACAATGCGATGTTCTGGGAAAAATTGTGAAATGTGGGAAAAACTACATAGGAAAAGCTAGAACAATATCCTCTTGCAAGGGTCGCTAAAAAAAGATTTCAAAAGAAGTTGGCCAGTACATTACTACGGTGAGCACTGCCACAAGAAGATGTGGTAGTAACCAAGGGAATGAAAATATTCGAAATAATGCCATGGAAATTTTCAAAGAAGATCAAAATCATGACTTTAGTATGACACATGTATTCTAAATTCTTTGTGAGGTTCCAAGTTTTGATCTCAATACGTCCCAGGAGAATCACAAGTGTGGAACACATATAGGCAAACTCCAAATGACCAAAGTAGTGAGGGAAGTGACAAAAGGTCGAGGTTGAATGAGGGAGGCACTTATAAAAAATTAACTCATGAAAGCATACCTGGTAGTGGAGACCCCTCACACTTATGTCACGACCGATGGGAGTAAAAATTACAAAAGCTCAAGGTAAGCGGAAGGTAAAAAAGGGTCTCGCAGCTTCCAAATCTTCATTTGATGATTATCTGGTGGTTGAACGTAAAAGGGTTTCTGTTGAACGTGAAAAGGTTGCACTCAAGCGTCTTGAGTTAGAGGAGAAAACACTTGAAAGAAAGAGTTGGACTCTTAACCTTCTTCTTGGTCTTGGTGCGAATGCTACTCAAGAGCAAGTTGTCACCCGAGATAGGCTGATGGCTGAATTTTATCGTGGATAAAACACATTAATTTTCTTTTATTTCATTGGTATTATAATTATGTAATGCAGCTTTAGTTTTTACTAATTTTATGTTTTGAACTTTCTTGTATTAGTTACTTTGAATGTATTTATTCACATTAATGAAAATTATAGTTTATATAAACACATTGGAATTAAGTTATCAAGTATTAGTCACTTAGAAGTTTGAAATTCAAATTATTCAGCCGACAATGGTGACTGGGCTCGCTATAGTCACGTCTCATCTCTTCACGTGGCTGAAGTTTGAAATTCAAATTATTCGGTCGACAATAATGTGTGGGTTCCCCATAGTCATGTCTCATCTCTTCACGTGGATCAAAATTAGAAATTCAAATGATTCGACTGACAATAATGTATGGGTTCGGCATAGACACGTCTTATCTCTTCACATGGGTCGAAGTCTGAAATTCAAGTTATTCGGCTGACAATAATGATGGGTTTGCCATAGTCACGTCTCATCTCTTCACGTGGGTTGAAGTTGAAATTCAATATATTTGCCCGACAATAATGTGTGGGTTCGCCATAGTCATGTTCCATCTCTTCACTTGGATCGAAGTTTGAAATTCAAATTATTCGGCCAACAATAAGGAGTGGGTTTGCCATAGTCACGTATCATCTCTTCACTTGGGTCAAATATATGAGTGATGAGGGTAGTGACCACGTAACCCCCCCCCCCAAATCACCATACATTTTTTTGTGGATGTCTACTATATAAATAAGACATTGAGTCACCTCTCATTCTCACCTCCAACTTCATTCATCCAACTCTTATCATAGAGCTACTAATGTCTTCATTTTCAAACCCACCAACGTTTCCATCTTCTCTCATTGACTTACCACCAATTTGGAGTGATGATGAAATTGAAGAATCCTCAACTCAAACATTACACGGCCAAAGAAAGAGAAGTGTGTAGCATAATTGGCGACTACATTATGGGATTACGACACAATGTTAGCGAGAATTCACGGCATAAAAGGAGTGGAAAGAGAAAGGTGATCAATAGATACTGCGAAGGAAGTTCAACAACGTTATGGCGACAGTACTTTGCTGATCCAAAGAAAAGAATCTAGGATGATGCTATGTTTCAAAGTAGATTTTGTATGCTAAGAGAATTGTTTCTCCGCATAGTCGGAGATGTTACGCAATTTGAAATGTATTTTACACAGAGACCAGATGCATGCAATGTACTTGGAGCCGAACTTGAATTTCCCGGAATGCTTGGTAGTGTGGACTGCATGCAGTGAGGGATGGAAGAACTGTCCATCAGCATGGAAAAGACAATATATGGGTAAATCTAAGATAGCTTCCATTATCTTAAAGGTCGTTACTTCTTACGATCTTCTTTAGAGTTTTGGGGTCTTGTAATGACATTAACGTTCTTGACCATTCACCCTTATTCAACGATGTCTTTAATGGAGTGGCTCAACAGTGTGAATTTCATGTGAATGAGTATTACTATGATATGGGTTACTATTTAACAAACAACATCTATCCTGAGTGGCCTGCATTTATACCTTCTGTCTGTCTATCGCTGGGAGAGAAGGAGATAGTATTTGCTAAAGCCCAAGAGAGCCCGAGAAAGGATGTTGAATGCGCATTTAGAGTTTTGCAAGCCTTATTTCATATAATTTGCAACCCTGCATATTATTGGGATATTATAATGGTGGGTAAGATAATGATAGTTTGTGTCATCCCACACAACATGATTGTAGAAGATGAATGTGATACATACATGCTTCATTTCGATGTGTCTGACTTCTTAGATACTCCCGGAGACCCGAGCTGATATGACTGAATTTTTCCACACAAGGTTTCAACTCCATAACAGGGCGAATCACCGACAACTCAACAATGACTTGATTGAACACGTTTGGCAACACTCTCGCAACTCAAATTAAGCATCATTGTGCACGTATCTTTTACATTATTTAATATTATGATTGTGTGTTATCTTTAATTTATTTTGTAGTTTCCAAGTTCTTTTATGAAGTCATTTCATGTACCATTCCAATGAACGTTGTTTGTTGAAATTTAAATTTATGTTTTTTGGTCCAAAATATTGTTATTTTTCCTTCCATTTATTTTACGTAATTATATTTTTCTACTAATTTATATATATTGAAAATACAATGACATTTAATATTATATATTCATATAAACGATAAAATATGTGTTTAAGAAATAGAAAATATGGTGGGGACCACACTAAAGTGGGGTAATGGGATGAGTTAAATTTTATGGTTATGGAGTAAAAATGATATGCGGGATGGATTTAAGGTGAGAAAATGATAATATTAATTAAATATTGAAAACAGTGGGATGAGATGAAATTTAGGGGATGGATGATTGGAGATGCTCTTAGGACTTGCTTCTTGATTGATGAATTGAATCACATCAAAAAATGAAAGAGAGAGACAAATGTCATTTTTTAAAATTAATTTTCAACTGCCCTTGTAAAGAAGAAAAAAAACTTATATAGCCAATCTTCAAGCCCAAAACAACTAGGAATATGAATTTGCTAACCAATTCCAAACACAACTAGGAAATTACTTACCCTAACTTATATCCAAATACAACTAGGAAATTTCCTAAAATAATAAAATAGAAATAAAACAAAGAAAATGTAAAAATTATCTTGTAGTTAAGATGATGCTGCATCAGGTCTCTCGGTTAAAAAAGACTCACCCCCGAATCAATTTCTGCATCATTGGTAACAAAGCGCAAAAGATACTTATTATTGAAGAGATCAGAAGTAGGGATAATCATAGGTCTGGGACCCGACCCAGACCCATAGGGTCTAGACCCGTTGAATCGGGTATGATTCAAAAAAATTAGACTCATCGAGTCCAGGTATGGGTCTAGATTTTAAAATATGGGTCTGGGTGGTCTAAGATATTAAGACCTAAACCCAACCCATAGACTCATATTACTCTAACTATATATATATTATCCTAATTTCTTAATTACTTTCATATTCTCTTTGTATTTTTATTTTTAATTAACAAATAATGTGTATTGTTCTTGAAGAATTATTTTATTTCCATATTGAACTTGAATTATTTGTATTTAAGATAGTACATATTTTATTTTGTGAAGAAAAAAATAGAAAGTTAGACCCATTTAGAACCCGTTTTGGACCCAAGATCCGTTTAGACCCATCGGGTTTGGGTATGGGCTAAGATTTGTAGACACTGCGGGTCCGATTCTTATTAGACCCGACCTAGACCCGATCCATGATCATCCTTAATCAGAAGTAGTAATGTCAACTGGTAAACGTAACTGATAAGCATTATCACTAATGCGTTCAAGAACCTCAGAGGACCTATCTTCTTTGCCTTCAACTTGTCATAAGCATGCGCAAATATGTGATCCCGAGTTAAAACAACCCACACATGGGCATCCACTTCGATTACAACTCGTTTACGGTGAGAATCAACTGTAGTTTTATATTTAGACGAGGCAGATTCTAAATTTGAAACAACCTATTCATGAATCTGCAAATTTCTTCAATAAATTCATTAGCACCGCCATGAAGACAAGTACAATTTGGAAGAGAAAAGAGATTCACTTGACCGCGTGGAAGCAACTTGTAAATAACCTAAAAGAGACTAAAACCCAAACTGCGATTGAGAGCATAATTATGCACAAACTCATCATGAGGAAGTTTAGAATTCCAAGTCTTGATAGCGTTACCAACCAAACAACGAAAGAGATTACCCAACAAATTATTAGTGACTTTTGTTTGCCCATCGGTCTGAGGATGATATGCAGAACTCATGTCAAAGCTAATTTCCAACATTTTCTAGAGAGAACGCAAAAAATACCCAAGGAAACATGAATCAGGGTCGGAAAAAATTGAGCAAGGTAAACTGTAAATGCGATAGATACCCCGCAAGAAAAGAGTAGCAACCTAAAAGATATCTTTCGTACGCTTACGTATAATGAAGTGAACTATCTTAGACAAGTGATTAACCACAACAGATATTGAATCAATGTCACGTTGTCTACACAGAAGTCCCATAACAAAATCTATGCTAATATCTGTCTAGGGCTGGGTATGGATTGGAAAAGAAAGATAGAGACTTGTATTCGTAGTTTAACTTTTGAATTGCTAACATATAGCTCAACATTCAACAAAATGTTCAACATAACGATGGAGGTTAGCCAAAAATAGGAACATGAAGCGAGGTACTAAGTTCATTCTTGCCCAACATCTCCTTCATTACGAATCTTTGAGATAAGCTGAAGGTGGAGATTACACTCGGGAATGCACAAATGGTCATTACGAAAGAGGAAAACATTATGAAAAGTGTAGTAGGAGGACACACCGACCCAAGTTTGATTAAAAAATGCGACCAAAAAAGGCATCTGAAGGATGTAAATCAGTAAAAGACCCAAAGCCTGGAACCAAAACGTGGAGAATAGTTAACACAATTAACGATGACTTAAGGCACCAGTAGGGATGATTATGGGTCAGGTCTAGGTCAGGTCTAATAAGATCCATACCCGACCCTAAGAAAATTTAGTTAGACCCAGACATGACCCGGACCCGTAGGGTCTGAAAATTTTAGACCCATACCCAGACCCGATGGGTCTAATGGGTCTAATATTCTTATTTTTCTTCACTAAATAAAATACTATATTATCTTAAATGCAAATAATTGAAGTTCAATATGTATTAGAATTATTTTTCAAGATAACAAAATATACAATACATATTATTTGTTGAATTTAAAATAAAAATACAAAGAAAATAGGAGTATGAAAGTAATTTAGAAATTTGGATAAAATTATAGATAGTTAGGCATATATGGGTCTACGGGTTTGGGTCTTAGTATCTTAGATCCTGACCCGGACCCTTATCTAAAAATCTAGACTCGTACCCGGACCCAATGGGTCTAAAAATTTTATACTCGTACCCGACCCAATGGGTTTAAAAATTTTATACTCGTACCCGACCCAATGGGTTTAGACACTATGGGTCTGAGTCGGGTTCTAGACTCATGATCATCCCTAGTTGCGTGTCTAAGTCGGGTTCTAGACTCATGATCATCCCTAGTTGCGACAACATGTACTCCCTCCATTTCTTTTTTTGTTTTTGTGAATTTGATACACTTTCCTTTTATGACAAGATTCTTTCAATTTCATCCACTTATTATACTTCTCTCTTTCTAAATTCAATTTTATTCACCCATTTTATTCACTTAAATCTCAACACCTAATCTTATGAGGTCACATCCAACGAAACGGATATAGTGTGGTAATTTTGACTTGTAAGCTTTTGAGTAATGTGACCTATTTTGTTCAATTGGTGTTCAAAACAGCAAGACATAATTTGTTACTACTAACGTTATACTTCGTCCCTCCAATATTGGTATATTACTTTTTCCAATTCAATCGTAAATTTCGACCACAAAAATATAAATTAATATATTTATAATAAAAATATCACGTAAGGTATTGTTGGATGACAAAGTCTTGGAAAATACCGTATTTCCATACGGTTATGGAAAGACGGAGTTTAATTAGAATAATAAAAAGGTAAAAGGTTTTAGTTGCAGTATTAAAAATTTATTATGCAACGTGTAATAGTTATAAAGTTTATGACCCGATTAATACAACCCGAAAATTTATTTTTATTTCTTCTAATTTACAATTTAAACATTGGTCTTTCCATAACTTATGGAAAGACCGTCTTTCAAGAGACGTACTCTTGTTGGATTTATCTTTACAACTATATTCTAAATATCAATTTTTATGCAGAATTGTTATATATAGTTAGAGATATTGATGGTCATGATCATTGAGTATTTTGAAAAGGTAAACATGTCATTAATGGCGGGAAGGAGGGAGTATACCACAATATCATGAATTCCAAATAAAACCGATTTGTAAACAAACACTTTACAAGCTGAAATTTGCAAGAACTTAATTAATTCACTTTCTTCCCCAATTATGTATACTACGGATGTTCTTACACTTCCTGGTTTCCAACCACTATTTTTTGCATATGAAAAGGAGTTGTAATGTACAACCACGATTCTTTTTCCTAAAAAGTAGAAGCCCAATGCATGCACTATATAGTTTTGAAAGCCAATACCATAATTTCTTTCATATTATAGTAATAATTTTCACATTTCATGTACACGGTACACCAGAAAACTTTATAATTTAAAAAATATTTTTTATGTGGAATCAGGAGGTAATCAAAATTTGACAAGTGTTCAAATGAATAAGATAAAAAAGAATGTGATGATAAAATTTTAAAAATAGAGAAAAATTAATATTATTGGTAATATTTTTCATTTGGTACCTGTCGAATTCTGATTAGCCCATATTCACAAAGATTACTCTTCCAGTATAATTTTTTGCCACTGTACGCTCATCCTACAAATTTTTTTATAGAGTCCGTATCTTAAAAGACGGTTGTTTAATAAGTCATATAAAAACCAAAATTTAAACTGTAAATTAGAACAAATGAATATGAAATTTTCGGATTGGATTAATCGGGTCATAAAACTTACAACTATTACATATTGCATAGTAAAATTTTAATATTGCAACTAAAACACTTTACGTTTTTATCATTCTAATGAAACTCGTCTTTGCATAAATTTATAGAAAGACGATCTTTACTAAAATTTTGCTATTTTTACATGTGAAAGATTAATGATGTGGGGATGAGATGTTAGTTGAATTTTAATGTTAACTGATGTCAATCGTGTTGAAAAATTAATTAAAAATATGTATATTTGACAAAGAAATTGTTGTTCCTTAAATTAACTTTCCAACGCAGTATTTAATATTTGTCAAAATTCTACTGGCAGTTCATTCCATATGATTAATTTTTCACGTACAAACTTTCACCCGCCCCAATTTCTCATACACTTTTTTTACATTTACAATATGCGTACGGATCTTGAAACGATATCTCTATAAATTATGGAAAAAACTAAGATTTATATTGTAAATAAGAAGAAATTAAAATAATTTTTCTAAATTTCATTAATCGTATCATAAACTTATAACTATTGTGCATTATATAATAAATTTTTAATGTCGCAAATACACACTACAACACAAACAGACTATTGAGATGCTAAAATGTGTCCCAGTAAGTCTCTATTGGGACGCTTCCATTGATATGACGTTTTTAAAAGCGTCCCTTAAACGACCCGTTATCGCTAGTCTCTATAGATCATGGATCGCTATATTAAGCGACCCTATAGTAAGATATATGGTTGCTTCTGTGCATCCTATTATATTATCTTGGGACGTTTAATTTATAAGTGTCCTAATATATATCTATTAGGACGCTTATAAATGTCCCATTTTTAATATTAGGTCATTTTGTAATGTCCTAATTACATGCTCTATTAGGACGCTTTCAACATGTGTCACACAATTTTGAAACGTTTAATTCATAAGCGTTCTAATATACATTTATTGGGACTTTTTTTGTATAAGCATCCTTATATCATTTTGTGTTGTAGTGATAACTTTTAACCTTTTTATTACTTTAATAGAATTCCATTTTTTCATAAGTATATGAAGATATATTTTTTTTCTAAAACTTTACCTTACAGTACAGTACCCCTTTCGTCCCAACCAAATCTGCACAAGATCATTTTTTAGTCAAAGATATCAAACTTTGACCTTATATTTGAATAAGTACATGAACAATAATTTTATCATATGAGACATGATAAGATTCATCGTAACATTTAGTTTTTAAATATCAATTATTTTGTGTCGTTAATATCCATAACTACACATATTTACAGTCAAATATATTTATTGAAGATCGTGAAAAAAAAATATGTATAAATTTAGTTGGGACGGATGAAATACATTTTTTTAATAAAAAACGTAAAATCATAAAATGGAGAAAAAAAGGACCTGGGTGTGTGTAATTGTTCCAGCTGTGTGTCTCACAAGTCATGAGTCATGAAATTGAAAATGGATTTGTCATTGTATTTTGTCCTTTTGTTCATAGCAATTAGCGATAATAATTATTTCATTCCATCACGATCTTCAACAAAGATCCTTGAACTGGAGATACATCATTATTTAACTCTTTCTCAAACAGGAAAAAGTATTCTATCTATCCCATCTCTATTTGAACTTATATATATTTCTACATTATTCGCTATTAAAGTTTGATCTCATATTTGAATAGATATATGAACAATAATATTACCGTGTGTGATATTTTACAATTCATCGTAACAAATAGTTTTCAAATATCAACTTTTTATTTGCTATTATTATACGTAGGTAGATGGGACAATTTATCCCAATAACCATTGTGACCTATTAAATACAAGTTAATGAGATGAGAAATTCCTATTATTTTCTAGTTTGAGATTGTGATCAAATGGATTTTATAGCACTGAGTTACAAGGAGAAATGAGATCGAAATCTCAATCTTCTCATATACCCATTTAAAATCGGGTAATTATGGGTACCCAATTAATACCAGATTAATTTCCGTCTTTTGATAAATATATTATTTAGTGTAATTAGAATCCACACAAACGTGAATATTTTTTTTATTCCTTTCTAACTATTTTTATAGTTACATTTTTCAAATTTCATCAAATTCCTACTACGACTGTAAACGAGTTTGTTCGATTTCAAATTGTTTAAAATATTTCGAACTCGGTTCAATTCGATTGAACTTGTAAAATCATGATTCACCTCGACATCGAGTGGAATTAATTTAGTTTGAGCTCGAAAACGAGCAATGAATAAATATATTATGTTATTTACATTATATTATATTTAATAAAAATGAAATATGTATAATATGTTGACTCTGTAAACTCGACGAGATTAACGAATAATATTAGTTGGGTTTGAACTCGAACTCGAATACTGTACGATCTCTAATATTGTACATTCTTGAGGTTGAATACTGTACGAGCTCGAATATTGTACAAACTCGATCTAGAATATTGTACGAGCTCAATCTAGAATACTGTTGAGCTCGATCCCGAATACTGTACGAGATCGATCCCGAATACTGTATGAGCTCGATCAAATTGGAATTCAAGTCGAGATTTGATCGAGCTGTTCGCAAACAGTTTGCTTCGTTTACACCAGAACTATTCACGAGCTCGAGTTTCGTCGCACTAGGGAGGTAAACGAACTGAACTGTATACGAGCATCTCTATCAAAGCTCGACTCAAATTCAAGTTTGATCGAATTCGAGCGCGGTTGAACCAAATCATATAGTATTCGAGTTCAAACTCGAGCTCGAATTCAATTAACACTGGTCATTAAACTTGTCGGAGTTATCGAGTCAATATAATATATATTTACTAATATATATATATATATTACAATGTATATTAAAAGAAAAATTATATTTAATCATGGGTCGAGCGCGAAATCAAAATGGAGCTCGAAGAAAAATAATTTCACTCACAATCGAACTCAAGTCAAACTAATTTCATTCGAACTCGACCTTGAGCCAATATACTAAAGGTTCACACGAGTTTGTGTCGAGTTGGAATTCGAGATATTTTAAACGAATTGAATTCGAATTAGTGGTTGCTCGAGTTCAGCTCGACTCATTTATGGTCCTAAGGGTTGTAAAATTAAAATGAAAAGACATGAACTGTACCATATCTGACGACAGATTATAATATAATTTAAGTATGTGAATGAGTGACAGTCTGTCTAATAACACCATAATTTGTGAATTATAGTGACTTTTATGTTAAATATTACATATGCATTTAATTGGGTAATTTTTAGTATTTATTAGGTATTTGTTGAATTCCCATTAAGTTATCATAATTTGGGACCTACGGGGATCACAATTTCCCATTAACATAATCATTCTCATCCCACTCAATCCCAAAAGCTAATGGATATTTAATACCTGATCTCATTAACTACCAATTTATTAATTTCTCATCTCATTTATTTCCAATCCCGCCCAATTGACACCTTTATACGTAGATAAACTTATTAACGGTCAAACATGTTTCTTGAACAGCGTGATAATAATTGCAGTGTAAATAGAGATGGGACAGAGAGTACACGATTTGATTATTGCATGATAAAAAATAAAATTTTAGTTTAAAGCTCACAAAATAACATGTTTCACTATTTTCGTCCCAATTTTTTAATCTATATTTTCAATGATATTTTTTATTACTTATGATTAAAATGAATAATAAAATTTAATCAATCCGTCTCTTGAAAGACGGTCTTTCCATAAGTTATGAAAAGACCAAGGTTTAAACTGTAAACTTGAAGAAATCAAAATAAAATTTTCGGGTTATATTAATTGGGTCATAAACCTATCACTCCTAAATGTTGCATAATAAAATTTTAATATTTCAAATAAAACCTTTTACCTTTCTATAATTTCAATTCAACCCCGTATTTCCATATACCTATGGAAAGACGGTCTTTCCCAAAACTTTCCCAAACTTAATATGATACTAATATTTATACAAATACAATAAAAAATTCAAAATTTAAATCAAGTGAATAAGGTCAGTATGTCTTAAATAGAGGGTGGTACATGTACACAATTAGACAAATTAAACACACAAAATTGTGTACATGTCCCTCCAACTTGGTAATAAACACACAATTAGACAAACTTTTCAGACTTACTAATTGTGTACATGTCTCTCCAATAATTATCAGCATCACTTCCATGCAGGTCGGTACTGACATTTTAAAAGTTTGAAGCAAATTTGAAAAAGGTACTTCATATGTAATATTTAAAGGGTTAAATATTTGTACTGAGGCCTTAAAGATGGAGAAAATAAAATTGTTGAGACTGCAAATTGAAACATGTAATATTTATCAGTATTATTTACTACACATATAGATTAAAAAAATTAAAATGAAACCCTATAAAATTATTAAAATGGGGCTTGAGGTAAACATTTCGTTTGCCTCATGGTTGGGCAGGGTCTGCTTCCAAGTCCTCTGCAAGAACAAAAACACACAATTTTTTGTTGTATGCGAACTTGAATATTGTACATACTCGAGGTTGAATACTGTACGAGATCGAATACTGCACGAGCTCGATCTAGAATACTGTACGAGCTTGATCTCGAACAGTGTACGAGCTCGGTCATGAATAATGTACGAGCTCAATCCCGAATACTGTACGAGCTCGATCAAATTGGAATTTAAGTCGAGACTTGACCGAGCTGTTCGCAAACAGTTTGCTTCAAAATCGAACTCGAGTGAAACTAATTTCACTCAAAATCAAACTCGAGTCAAACTAATTTCATTCGAACTCGACCTTTAACCAATATACTACAGGTTTGCACGAGTTGGAATTTGAGATATTTTAACCGAATTGAATTCGAATTAGTGGTTGTTCGAGTTCAGTTCAACTCATTTATGGTCCTAAGTGTTGTAGAATTAAAATGAAAGGATATAAATTGTACCTAATCCGGCGACAGATTATAATATAATTTAAACATGTGAATGCGTGACGGTCTGTCTAATAACACCAAACTATTAGACTACTGATATAAATGCGTTAAATATATATAATTTGTGAACTATAGTGTCTTTTTATGTTAAATATTACATATGCATTTAATTGGGTAATTTTGGGTATATATTAGGTATTTGTTTGGTTCCCATTACGATAACATAATTTGAGACCCATTGGGATCAAAATTTCCCATTAACATAATCATATTCTCATCCCGCCCAATCCCAAAAGTTAATGGGTATTTAATACCCGATCTTATTAACTACACACTTTAAATATTCCATCATATTTCTTCCCAATCCCGATCAATTGACACCTATAGTTCAAATCATTATTGCTTATTCACATTAAATCTCATGAAGAATTGCACAGGACAGAGTGAAAAAATGATATTCCCTGATAACAATGAAATAATTTGGATAATATATTATTAAAAAACAATTTCTTATTTTATTCCTTATTTAATGATTTATTAATTTACATCATAATTCACATTATTTCTTTTTAGATATTTAAATATTAAGATTAAACAAAAATATCTTTACATTTTAAATATAAGACCCAAAAAATATATAAAAAATTGCCTCAATTTTTATAGAATAAAAAATACCGTTCAATGTGCGATGAACTCCACTAGTATATATAAGAATATAATAATGTTGAAGTTGGATAAGTTTATCTACAAAAAGTCAACAATACCATTTTTATTGCGACGGAATTAGTGCTCATGTACTGTATTTAACAGTATTTTATATAATAATGTAATACTGTATTGTATTTATTCATCCATCTAAACAATTAAGATTGAAATTTAAATTTAAAAATGACACGAACAAGGCAGAGGTAGGAAGTATATACAGTGGGGTTAGAATAATTTTTGATTTTTTTCTCAATTTTCATCCATGTCAGAGGAGGTTAATAGATTTTAAAAAAATAAATTAATCTTAGTATTTTCTACTAATTTTCTGTTTGGGGTTGGAGTCCCTACAGACTGCAGCCCCATAGTGGCCTCGCCACCGGACGTGGATTGAAAATTGGATTGTTATGTTGAGTATTTAAACCGATTTATTTTGATTTTATACTGATGAAACTTGAATTTGAGTGTGTTTAATAGGGTTATACTTATAAATAAAATTGGTTTGTTTTATCTTATTGGCCAAGTAGAGGAGGCCAGTTTATATTTTCTCCACTTTTTTTCCTCCACTTTTTAAAATATTTTAAAACTTTACCAAATAATAAAAATATGCTTAGCAAAGCATTAATCACACTGCCAAACACACCCTTGACTAAGATAGTTATTAATTTGTTGTTTCTAGCAAATGCTAATACTCCATCTGTCCCATGTTAAATTACTCCTTACTTTATAACACGATTCTTTATCAAAGTTTGACTGCATATTTATATATATATAATAATATTATCGTATGTGATATTGTTGAATTCGTCGCAATAAATAGTTTTTAAAAAGTAACTTTTTATTTACCGTTATTATACGTAGTTAAACTTATTAACGATCAAATATGTGTCTCGAACGGTGTGCAATGATTAATGGGTAATTTAAACTGCGATGGAGGGAGTATACTAATACGTGCATTTAGTCATTTCTCTCCTTATTAATTTTTATTTTAGCATTTGAAAATTGAGTATGTCTCTTGAAAAACGGTCTTTCCATAAGTCATGGAAAGACCAATGTTTAAAGTGTAAATTAGAAGAAATTAAGATAATTTTTTCGAGTTGTATGAACCGGGCTATAAAATTTATAACTACTATACGTTGCATAATAAAACTTTAATATTGCAACAAAAATATTTTACCTTTTATTATTATAATTAAACTCTGTCTTTCCATAAACTTATAGAAATACCGTTTTTCCCAAGATTTTGCCTTGAAAAATTATATTTCCCCCCACCATAATAATTATTAGGCAAAGTCTTGGAAAAGACGGTCTTTCCATATGCTTATGGAAAGACAGACTTTAATTATAATAATAAAAAGTAAAGGGTCTTTGTTGCAATATTAAAGTTTTATTATGCAACGTGTAGTAGTTATAAATTTTATAACTCTGTTCATACAACTCAAAAATTTTATCTTAATTTTTTCTAATTTACACTTTAAACTTTGGTCTTTCCATGACTTATGGAAATACCGTCTTTCAAGAGACGGACTCTAATTATTATGTTTCTTTTTTTTAAAAAAATTTTATGTACAACACCTCAAGTACTACTACTAAACTAGCATAATTTTGATTCCAACTGTTTTTTTAAAATGTAATTTTGGACCAAAATCCAATACATTAAGAAAATATGAATGAACATCGAATCAAAACTTTATGAATTCGATTCGATTGTTTACACCAAATCCAATTCAATCTATTTTAAATTATCAATTTCTTAAATTATCAATTTCTTAAATTCCAAAATCACAGTGTGTAATTACTCATAATAGACAAACAAAAACGATGTCAGTTTTGAAAGTTCACAGTAGTAAATTTGGGCGGTAGATTGAATAGATTTCAAGTTGGACAATTAAATTCTAGCAATTGAATTACTCCATCTGCCCAATTTCAAAAGGTTAGTCAAAACTTCTTAACTTTGACCATAAATTTTAATTGATGTGGAAATTTAAATACTATTAAATGATAACTTGTTAGATTTGTTATAACATATATTTTTAAAATATCAACTTTTCACAAATTATAATTATCGTTAATGAAATATATTAAAGATAAAACTTTTTCAAGTAAACTAATGAAAGTGAAGGTATAGAGTATGAAATGAAATTGAGGAAGTGACATACTTCCAACATTTCGAAATATAAGCACTGCAAGTTCAAATGTCAAGTAAACGTCTTGTGCTTCATCATCAATACAGGAATGAGTTTCTTGTGAGTTGTGATATGAAACCCTCTCCCTTTGCTAGGGTAAATCACAATTATTTTCATTATTATGTACATGGTATCAGAGCCATTTCAATAATATGTTTATGTTTACGTTCAGCAACCCCATTTTGAGCCTGGTGCTTACTCAACATTTTCAAAAGTCAAAAATATTTTTCAGAAATTATTCCTGATTGGTACTCCATTTGTTTCATTGGATGCAACACACTTTCATTATATGGCAAAATTCCTTCAATTTCATCCATTCATTTTACTTTTTTATTTCTAAATTCAATTTCACCCACTCATTATATTTACCTAAATCCAAGCATCTAAAACTATGGTGGTACATCCAATGAAACATATGTAGTAGTTTTGACACTCTTTATATATGACTCCATTTTATGGCACCTCCATTTTTCTATTTATGACACTATATGTGTAAGTGCTTGGATTTAAATGAAGAAAATGAATTGATGAAATTGAATGTAGAAAGTAAAAAGTAGAATGAGTGAATGGAATTGAAAAAATCTTGACAAAAATAAAAGAGTGTCAAATAAAAGAAAATATTTATTTATAATAAATGTACCACAAATAATAAAATAGAGGGAGTGTAAAATTTTAACACTATTGTACTTTTTTAATTAAAATTCAAAGTGCGAAATTTAAAAATGGAAGCAGCTCCGTAATAAATTAGCGCTACTACAGATGTTGAACACTGTGAGCAGAGTCAGTGAGTACAGAAAGAAAGCAGAAGACAGTAGCGAGTGAAAAATGGCCAGAGATTCCATTTAACCCCTGCCTTAACCACGGTTAACTCTCCCCTCTCCCCTCCCTCCTAGTCCTCAGGACTCAATATCTATAAGGGACCAAACCGCACCTTCCCCTGTATTCCGCACCATTTTCACTTCCTCCCCCATCTCCCAATTTAGCCCCCTTCCTTTGACCCCCGGCGCCACTCACTCTTTCTCTTTCCGGCAACCTCTCACCGACACCATTATCAGCACTTCATCCC
>JAULKM010099835.1:0-10720 GCA_032355605.1 Rubia tinctorum
GTTTATAACATGCACGTGAAAAACAAACCCATACATATAATTATATATGTAGATTCATTAGGAAATCAGTTTGGGATCAAACATCGAAAAAATTAACATGTGGATTATGAAATCCACAATTCCACAATATTGGTTTAAAGTATCTACATAAAACCAAAATAATCATAATATAAATATAATATGGGCATTGGTACTCTCTTTGAAGCATGGGTTTTTAGAGAAATTGCCACTGTCAATGTTCATATGTAACACATTATCTGGATTTGTGGTACAATGAAAGGCATACTAAGAAACCCATTTTGTTGTTGAACATGCTCTCTCTTTGAAAAATGTGGTTCCATTACATATCCTGCTCGCGGAGCACACATGGCATGAAAGAAAGTTGATAAATAGTAGTACTTCCCGCACGAACCATAAACTTGCTTGCACAAAATGTATGTTTCAGGAAATTAGGCAGGTAGAATCTTAAGAACCACAGTTGCAGGCACCATTGTCTCAAAGTTTAAGAAACTAATTTATTGACGAAATCATTCAACGGTAACATGAACCTGCAATATTTCTTTATCTGTTCGATTTATTGCATTCCATTTTTCGGGGAAAAATTAAAACTTCCTCTTAATTTTAGGGGTTTCACATTCTCTCCAAACCCGTGAATATTAATCGTGAATATTGCATGCTCCGAAAAATTCATGGTGAATAGCAGTTAACACTTGTTTCAAGTTATCATCTTGTTTTGCTCCAAATCATAAACCCATCTGAATAGAAAACGGCGCTTTGAGGTATATTTTACAGTAACAAGTTCATAATTATTTTCCAATAAAGAAACCAACTGCTTCTTATCAAATTTCATTTGCTCAAGAGCATTGGGATTATTCCCCAAAATTGATTTCTCCAAATTTAGCAGTGTATATTTTGCCTTGACATTGGCTTTCCATTTTTTCCCCTTCAACCATTATGACATTCTTATTTAGAAAAAGTGTGTTTCATCGTGCCACATGAGCCACAATTGCATTGAACTGGGTGATGAGATGAAAAATACATCCATTCTACACCATAGGAAGAAATTGTTAATGTGCTTGGTAATGTTAGCGGTTCACTTTTATTTGTTGTACCTAGGTTTCAATTGTAACTTCTACGCAATGGACAATTCATGATAAGAATTATACTTAGAATTAAGGACGAGGTACTGAAGGAAATCTTTGCACATGTTCTTAAGGAGGTTGAACGAAATATTTATGCTCTCAGTTTGCACTCAAATTTTACACCCATTGCATTATACATATTTCCCATCCAAAATATGTATTTATATTGTGTGAAGAAAGAATTTATCAGATGTAGAATTTATCAATGCGACGTCGTTCCAAAATGTCTATCTACGAGGAGAACAACTTATAATCAATTCAATCATTTACTTTCAACTTTCCCTCAAATTCCAATGGTCCACCACCCCCTCATCTCTTCTGTTGTCAAGGGTAAGGTTTTTCAACACTTCATTTTTGTAATTTTCCTTGGAATTGTTCTATCTATGGTGTGTTAATCTATTGCTTGGTATGTTATTGGTTTTACCGTTCTTATTGATTATTTATAGGGTGAAGTTTCCATATATATCAACCTAGATATTATGTTTTGGTATGTTTTAGGACATTTTTGTGTAATTTTCTGTTTTCCAAACATTCTTTTATCTGGTTTTCTTCGATTTTGGTCGTAGGTGCTAGGATTAAATGCAATGTCAGTGGCCTATCGGTTAACTTTCGGTTAATGAATATCTATTGGGATACCTTACATTCATAATTTTGGATATATTTTATTTGAAAGAGATGTCGCACCATTTTCAGTTTAATCATCGGTTTAACCCAACGGTTACCGATGTTACCTACATGCATTTCAGCTTGCATTAAAATTGTAAATGTGAAATCATTATTTTGTCGCTCGCATGTTCAGTTTGGTGGACTGATGAGCAACATCGTCGGTACATGTAAACCATACCATTCTTAGGGATCGACATGTTCGCGCGACGCATAACTGACGTCCCATGATGAGACACTAGAAGCATGTATTTCCTAATGCATTTAGCACATTTTTAGAAGCTTTTATACGGTTGATTGCTAGGTTTAAGTGGTTTATATTACAAGGGGTTTAGATTGCCATTGTTTGTTTTCTTGTCTTAATCCCTCGTTTAGTAGCTTATTTAGATGCAATGGATACTATGTCCTTACGAAAATATGGATACTATGTCCTTACGAGAATATTAATTCACGGCACCCACAACCTATCAGCTTTCCAAAGAAGGTTCCATAAAAATTATATCAGACAAGCATTACCACAATCCAGCAATTTAATAATGCCCAAACCAACATTTCTTCTAGGTGTACAGACTTTCTCCCAAGAAACTGAAGACTTCCTCGTTATACTTTCACCCCCACTCTGCAAAAAGGAGCGACATAATGCATCTATGTGTTTTAGGACTTTCTTACGGAAAGGGAAACATTGCAGCCAGTAATTTGTAATAGCAAATAACACACTCTTAATTAACTGAACCCTATCTACATTGCTACGTAATTTAGAGCTGCAATGCCTGAACCTTTCTATAAACTTATCGATCAAGGGTTGGAACATTTGTATTGACAATCTCATACCGGTTAAAGGAACTCCTAGGTATTTGAATGGAAACATACCTTATTCAAAACCTGCCAATCTTATTATCTCCTCATTCAGACCAGCTTAAAAATCACCCAAATAGATTCTACATCTGATACAGTTTACAGAGAGCCCAGTTGATCCTGTAAAAGTGTTAGAGCCTCCATCAACACTGCTACAGATTCTTTGCTGCCTTTTGAGAATAGTAAAAAGTTATCTGCAAAACACAAATGGGTGATATCCATCTTTCCACACCTTTCATGAAACTGGAATCCTAAGTTATATTTGAATCCCTGCAAATATCTTTTTAAATACTCCATCAACAACACAAACAACAGGGGGAAAGGGGATCCCCTTGCCTTAATCCCCTTTTTGCGATGTAAAATTTGTTGGTTCTTAATTATCAGGTACCTGTATGATACAGTACTGACACGTATCATAGTCTATTCCACAAATCACTTTAGTAATCCAAACTCCTTTAGAATGCATTCTAAGGAATTCTATTAAACAGTATCATAAGCCTTTTGTAAGTCCATTTGAATCATACAATTAGCTCCACCATTTTTTCTTATATAACCCCTGACTAATTCATATGCCAGGAGAATTTGGTCATGCATATCCATACCTGGGACAAAATCAGTCTGGCTCTCATTGATCACTTCCTCGATCACTGAACTCAACCTAGCAATAAATATTTTTTAAATGATTTTGTATAAGGTAGTACAAGATGAGATAGGTCTATAGTCCTTTACTCCTTTAGCGTTTTGAATTTTGGGGATAAGAGTCACAATGGTGCCGTTGACTGCATTATACACTATACCCTACTTAAAGAATTCCTTAACTGTACTAACGGAGTCTTTTTTAACCACTTCCCAGTTGCCTTTAAAGAATCCTACAGTGTACCCATCCATACTAGAAGTTTTATTATCTCAAATCCCCTTCAAGGCTATCCATACTTCTTCTTCATTTCCAAGCTGAATTAGTTTTTCACATCCATTCTTGCTGAGCCGATTTCCTTTTCTCAAAATTGTCGAATCTACTCCATTAATTTTCTCAGCTGCTTTACCAACCAACATCCCATAAAAACTCAAAACGTCCTTCATAAGGCTTTTCTGGTCATAGGCTTTAGTACCATCCTCTTTTTCCAAGGTTGTAATGCTCTTCTAATTGTTTTTTGCTTTCAAAGTAGAATGAAAAAAGGCACTGTTCTCATCCTCAAGTCTCTGCTTATTTGCCCTTGCCTTATGTCTAGCCAATTCTTCATCAACATCATTCCATTTCAGTACTTCCTAGTTACAACTCCACACCTTCAGAATTTTTGCGTGATTCATTTTATCTTTACCCAGCTCCAGTTGTACTTCATATAGATCTCCCTTGCTTTTTGAATCTTCATTTTGATCCCAAATGATTCTTTCATATGCACTTTCAGAGCAGCCTGTAATCTCATCATTTTTCTCCATAAAACAAACACTATTTAGCCCTTCTCCTGGCCTTCCCAATTCAACTACACAGTGTCCTTCACTTCCTTTCTATGCAGTACATAATTCATGAATTTAAACATCTTTATCTTCCTTCTTTGCATTTCTTTCATAGAAACTTTCAGGAGTGCATTATCAAACACCCCAGGGGATTCTACTTTAACTTTCATATAAGAAAATTTGTGAAACCAGTCTATATTTCCCAAGGCCCTATCAGTCCTTGAGTATATAACCCCATTCTGATGTTTGTCAGACCATGTATAATATTCACCTTCTTATTCGCATTCAAACAGTACCACATTCTCCATCATTTCCTTCATATCACAATATTCACTTCTTTGTACATCATTGCTACCTATCATATCTTTAACAGTTAGCACATTGTTATAATCCCCTACGAGTAACCATGGTCCTTTATCCTCATATATCCTAGCTATCTCCCCTAATTCCTTTCGAGATTTCCTCCTTTGGTTTAGCTGGGTTGCAGCATATATTGCAATGAACTAAGTGATCAATTCTCTATTCATAGCACATATATCACGGTGAATATATTGCTCACAACTAAACAACCTCATCACTTCATACACATTTGGAATCCATAGAATCCAAATCCTGCCATTCATGTAATCATCGTAATTTTCTATAAAATGCCATTTGTTTCCCAATTGACTTCTTATAGCTTCAACCTCCTCTTTTTAAACTCGTGTTTCTATTAATACAACAAGGTTAATATTCATATTTGAGAGACGGGCTCCAAAATCTCTTCTCTTTGCTGTTTTATTTCGCCTTCTCACATTCCATTAATTTATCATAAAACACGGCACCCACAACCTATCAGCTTTCCAAAAAAGGTTCAATAAAATTTTTATCAGACAAGCATTACCCCAATCCAGCAATTTAATAAAGCCCAAACTACTATTTCTTCTAGCTGTACAGACTTTCTCCCAAGAAACTGGAGACTTCCTCGTTATACTTTCACCCCTACTCCGCAAAAAGGAGCGACATAATGTATTTATGTGTTTTAGGACTTTCTTAGGAAAAGGGAAAATTGCATCCAGTAATTTGTAATGGAAAATAGCACACTCTTAATTAACTGAACCCTATCTACGTAGCTCAGTAATTTAGAGCTCCAATGCCTGATCCTTTCTGTAAACTTATCAATCAAGGGTTGGAACATTTGTATTGACAATCTATTACTGGTTGAAGGAACTCCTAGATATTTGAATGGAAACATACCTTATTCAAAACCTACCAAGCTTATTATCTCCTCATTCAGACCAGCTTCAACATCATCAAAATAGATTCTACATTTGATAGAGTTTACAGAGAGCCTAGTTGATCCTGTAAAAGTGTTAAAAGCCTCCATCATCCCTGCTACAGATTCTATGCTTCCTTTTGAGAATAGTAACAAGTCATCCGCAAAAGACAAATGGGTGATATCCATCTTTCTACACCTTTCATGAAACTGGAATCCTAGGTTATATTTCAATCTCGGTAAATATTTATTTAAATATTCCATCACCAACACAGACAGCAGGGGGGATGGGGATCCCCTTGTCTTAATCCCCCTTTTGCAGTCAATAAATCTGTTGGTTCTCAATTATCAGGTACGTGTATGATACAGTACTGACACATATCATAGTCTATTCCACAAATCCCACTGGTAATCCCAACTCCTTTAGAATTCATTCCAAGAAACTCTATTCAACAGTATCATATGCCTTTTGTAAGTCCATTTCAATCATACAATTAGCTCCACCATTTTTTCTTGCATAACCCCTGACTAATTCATAAGCCAGGAGAATGTGTTCATGAATATCCATACCTGGGACAAAATCAGTCTGGCTCTCATTGACCACTTCCTCGATAACTGAACTCAGTCTAGCAATCAATATTTTTGAAATGATTTTGTATAAGGTTGTACAAGATGAGATAGGTCTGTAGTTCTTTACTCCTTTAGCATTTTGAATTTTGGGGATAAGAGTTATAATGGTGTTGTTGACTGCCTTATACACTATACCCTGCTTAAAAATTCCTTAACTGTACTAACGGTGTCCTTTTTAACCACTTCCCAGTTGGCTTTAAAGAATCGTGCAGTGTACCCATCCATACCAGGAGCTTTATTATATCAAATGCCCATCAAGGCTCTCCATACTTCTTTTTCATACCAAGCTAAATTAGTTTTCCACATCCATTCTTGCTGAGCCGTTTTCCTTTTCTTAAAATTTTCAAATCCACTACATTAATTTTCTCAGCTGCTTTACCCACCAACATCCCATAAAAACTCAAAACTTCCTTCATAAGGCTTTTTTGGTCATAGTCTTTAGTACCATCCTCTCTTTCTAAGGTTGTCATGCTCTTCTACTAGTTTTTTTCTTTCATAGTAGCATGAAAAAAGGCATTATTCTCATCCCCAAGTCTCTACCAATCTGCATTTGTCTTATGTTCAGCCAATTGTTCATCAACATCATTCCATTTCAGTACTTCCTTGTTACAACTTCACACCTTATGAATTTTTGCCCAATTCATTTTATCTTTACCCAACTCCAGTTGTGCTTCATATAGCTCACCCATTGATTTTTGAATCTTCATTTTGATCCCAAATGCTTCTTTCATATGCACTTGCAGAGCAGCCTGTAATCTCATCATTTTTTCTCCATAAAACAAACACTATTGAGCCCTTCTCCTTGCCTTCCCAATTCAACTTCACAGTGTCCTTAACTTCCTTTCTATGTAATAGATAATTCATGAATTTAAACATATTTATCTTCCTTCTTTGTATTTATTTCATAGAAACTTTCAGGAGTGCATGATCAGACACCCTAGGGGGTTCTACTTCAACTTTCACATCAGCAAATTTTTGAAACCAGTGTATATTTCCCAAGGCCATATCAATCCTTGAGTATATAACCCCATTCTGATGTTTGTTAGAACATGTATAATATTCACCTTCTTATTCACATTCAAATAGTCCTACATTATCCATCATTTCCTCCATATAACAATATTCACTTCTTAGTACATCATTGCTACCTATCATATCTTTAATAGTTAGCACATTGTTATAATCCCCTACAAGTAACCATGGCCCTTTATCCTTATGTCTCCCAGCTATCTCCCCTAATTCCTTCCATGATTTCCTCCTTTGGTTTAGCTAGTTTGTAGTAGATATTGGAATAAACTACGTGACCATTTCTCCATTCATAGAACATATATCACAGTGAATATATTGCTCACAACTAGACACCCTCATAACTTCATACACATTTGGAAACCATCGAATCCAAATCCTGCCATTCATGTGATCATTGTAATTTTCTATAAAATGCCATTTGATTCCCTATCTACTCCTTATAGCTTCAGCCTCCTCTTTTTAAACTCGTGTTTCTATTAATACAACAAGGTGAATATTCATACTTGAAAGACAGGCTCCAATGTCTCTTCTCTTTACTGTTTTATTTCGCCTTCTCACATTGCTTGAAATTATCATAAAACTTGTCCATGGCTATCTGCTGGATCACTCCACATATGCAGACCTCTATTATGTTTTCCTTAATTCAGCATCACAACTCCTGAGTCCTCAGCCATCACCATTGACTTCCCCAATTTTCCTATACCTTTTGCCCTGATTAACTCTATTCATCTTACTCAGCTTTTTGCTCCATATTTATCATGTGATTCTCAGTATTCTTTTATGCCATTACCTTCCTTTCCATCAAATTTCCATCACTTTCTTTGTATTCTTCACTACCTATTTTTCACCACTTTCTGCTTCATGTCCTTTTCCTTGCACTGATGGACTCCTATCAAACATTTATCACAATGGTCTCCACTTGTATTCAATAGCTAGGTCCAATTTAGTCCCTTCAACATCCCTGATATTCACATACTCAGGTAATTTCTATGAGATATCTATCTCCACAAGATTTCTGGCATATGATAGTCAGAGTTTCTTAACGGTACATTCATCTATTACTACTGATTTCCCAAATAATTCCCAAATGAAGGGGTAGCTTAGGCAGTCTAATCCATATTTCAGTGTTTGACCATATCTTTCTTCAGCTCAAAGTTAGCCTTCTAATTATGCAAAAATATAGACATTCCATGAATAACAAATGGCTCTTTACTTAATACAGAATCTCTATTAGCACCAGTTTTGAATTTCAAAATAAATTATCCCTCCTCATTATAATACATTGCAAGCAGTTCCACAAATGACCAAAACTTCAACATGTAATCCTTCACTACATTCATAGTTAATTCCCCTCCAATTTCATACATGATCAAGGCATTTTCTCAGAATATCATATCCAATCTCACATCCTTATCTTCTATTTCAACCTATACTTCCCCATTAACTATAGTTGGAGCTCTAAATTCAATAGGCATACCATTAGACCGAGTGCAATTCTCCCTAATTATATCCACCCATAGTTTCTCCCCGACGAATTTTCTCTCAATAGTATTAAAGGAATCATCATCCTTATTATAATTGGTAGAATTATTTACCATATTTAGATTTTTTTTCCTTCTCATCCTTCCCATTCATCTAAACATTATCATCAATCGATTGTGCTTGATTGCTAGTACCTCTCTTCAGCTTGTGTGAGAAACTCAATTTCTTTACAATTGTCCTCGCCACCCTTTTATTCGGCCGACCACATTTCTTCTTCATTGTTGCGATGTTCATACCATTACTGTGTGTAATCGCCCACAGTCAACTACTACCCAGTTTATTTTTCATACTTTTTTTAATATACTATTAACTGTTGTGAAAGTGAATTTTATTCATTTTGGTGAAACGCGGGCTCATTTGTTATACTAGTGGGCTGAAATTGTTATGCCAATATATAGGTAATCTGACGTAGGTATTAATTTTCTCAGTTGTTCGTTGAGCCATTTGGCGTGCGACGTTGCACATGTAAATGCGGAATTCACAAGGGCTCAATGCGACGTCGTTCCAAAATGTCTATATATGAGGAGAAAAACTTATAATCAATTCAAACATTTACTTTAAATTTTCCTTCAAATTCCAACAGTCTACCACCCCCTCATCTCTTCTGTTGTCAAGGATAAGGTTTTTTAACTCTTCCAACACTTCATTTTTGTAATTTTTCCTTGTAATTATTGTATCTATGGTTTGTTAATCTGTTGCTTGGTATGTTTTTGGTTTTCCAATTCTTATTGATTAGTTATAGGGTGAAGTCTCCATATATATCAACCTAGATATTATGTTTTAGAACGTTTTTGCGTAATTTTCTGCTTTCCAACCATTCTTTTATCTCGTTTTCTGTGATTTTGGTCGTAGGTACTAGGATTAAATACGACGTCGGTAGCTTTTCGGTTAACTTTCGATCAATGAAAATCTAGTGGGATACCTTACATTCATAATTTTGGATATATTTTATTTGAATGAGATGTCACACCATTTTCGGTTTAACCATAGGTTTAACCCAATGGTTATCAACTTTAGCTACATGCATTTAAGCTTGCATTAACATTGTAAATTTGAACTCATTCTTCTGTCGCTCGCATGTTCAGTTTGGTGGACTGATGAGCAACATCGTCGGTTCATGTAAACCATACCACTCTTAGGGATCGACATGGACTCAGCATGGCCGAAGTCCCATGATGAGACACTAGAAGCATGTGTTTCCTAATACACTTAGCATATTTTTTAGTAGCTTTTATATGGTTGATTGCTAGGTTTAAGTGGGTTTACATTACAAGTGGTTAAGATTGCCATTGTTTGTTTTCTTGTCTAAATCCCTCGTTTAGTAGATTATTTAGATATAATGGATACTATGTCCTTACGAGAATATAGATTCTATTTTGTGAACTTTATTGTAGATTGATGGTAAACACTTCGGAGTAGCTTAATGAAGGTCATTCATAAGAATGATAGAAGATAGTTGAAGACAATTTGCAAGGATAGTAGTAGACCAAAGGACATGCACAAAATCATGCTAGTAGATAGAATGCTCCGAAGAAAAGACTCAAAGTCCCAAAAGAAGTGAAGACTAGCATGGTCAGTGTGCATTTACACGTTCCATACCGAACAAAAGGCTTCTTGCGATTAAGTCCTAGCATGGGGCATGTCATTTTTCATAGCCCGTGAACCCTGAATATCAAGATACAGACTCCAATCTGTGCCTCACATCTAAATACACGGACCCCCATCAGAAGCCGAGGATGATGATTCCAGTCTGCGGCTCATGTGCATCTGTATGAGCCACGCCGCTCAGACAACTTAATGAACTCTTCAGTCGGTGGCCCATGCTCTTTTGCATGGGCTACGTGCTTAGTTCGACAAAGAATAGCCTCCAGTCCGTGGCCTGTGTACTTTTTCACAGACCAATCGGCACGAGTCACGTGTTATTCCACGACACGTGCCGAATTGGTTTCTAGGGTTTTCCTTTTTTTGGGCTTTTTTATGGTCCATTTCCACCTACTATATAAATATCACCAGTCTACTAAAGTTTAGGGAGCCTTCATATTTTGTAATTTCTAATTCCTAGATCTAAGAGTAGGTAGAGAGAGAAAGAGACTAACTCTTCTCTTCTCATCTACTATTTCCTAGTTTATGCCTATGGCATTGAATCCAA
>JAULKM010099836.1:0-10720 GCA_032355605.1 Rubia tinctorum
TCTTTTTAGTAGCTTGTTGCATGATAGGATAATTAGTTTACTTTGATAATTGTGTTGTCTTTCAATTCATAACTTAGGAAAAACCAACCAAAAACCCCCCCTCTTTACATACTTATATATATGTATCTATCTTTATCTAGGCTTATATCCGCCCCGATATGCATGAACCCTTAGGAAAATCCCTCTTATTTGTGGACGGCCCCCACTTGCCACTATCTAATTTATTGTATTTAGTAAGCATTTAGGGCTTATAAACTATAACTTTGAGAGGTACGGCGATGACCTCCCAGTCCTATTATCTCTGTGTGTTCGTATAATTTCTTTTGTATACTGAATTGCAGATATAGATTTAACCAAGGGTTCTATTGAGAGAAACTTTATCTCTGATGATGAAATTGAGGAGCTAAAAGCTATGGCTACTGAAACAAATGACAATAGTGTAACTGTTATCTCATAGGAAATGCTATCGAAGCTAACTCTCAACTGGTAACTTTTGAGGCTATAGCTAAAGAAGGTGGCGAGTTAGCTGTTCGCAACACCAATGACACCTCTCAAAGAAGGAAAAAGGATTGAAAGTGTAGAGCCTCAAATGCTTTATACCTTAGGTTATGTTACATTAGATCTAACGTAACACTTTTTAAAATTTAGGTAACACTTTTCAATATTTATGTAATAGTTTTCAAAATTTTAAGTAACACTTTATAATCTATTGTAATATTTTAAATAAGTGTTGCAAGGAAAGTGTTACATTAGCTTTAGTTTGTAGTAGTGTTTGGAGCCTCCTAATAAAAAGGGGCTTATCTGTCATTCTAATCGTAATCTTGTGCCAAGAAGTCGCGACTTAATGGTAGATGGGACTATTCCTGCTACTCTATCTAAATTGTCACTTCATGAGACAGTGGTTGTGGTATGTTCCTTAAGGATAATATATGATTTAATTTGGAGATTTTCTATGTGTAACTGTTATATTTGTTTCCGTTCATTTGAAAATAAGGTTGGTGAGAGTCTTCAACTCGTTAGTGAACGAGTTTCCAAGTTCGCTAAGGGAGACGGTTCATTCCTAGAAAAATGGCAGGACGCCAAAGCAAGTTGCACAACTCTAAATCTCTCTCTTGAAACTGCTGAAGGGTGTCTACGCTCTTCCAATGATCATGTCTTGGCTGCTGAGAAGGAAATCAAGAAACAGAGTTCCGAGTTAGAGAAGATATGGACTAATGGTCCTACTTCATAAGGGAACCCTCAGGTTCTTATTCATCGTCTTGTAAAGATGAAGTCTTTCTACAATTTGTTTGAAGATTTTTCTACCTCTGCTAGAACATTAGGTACTGCGAGGCTCTGGTAGAACTACGAGGACTAAACTCTACTTTAAAGGCTCTGAAACTGCCTAAAATGGCTAAGTCTGAGAAAGTATTGGAGGAACAAAAGGCTATACTTAACAAAGGGTTCATTGATAGCATATTTAACGGTGGTCACCCTTATGCCTTGCTGCCCCACCTCACCAGTCTTCCTTCCTTGCCCTCTGTTGCTGAGCTGAAAAGCTATGAAGTTGATTATTTCTAAGGGCTTCCATTTGGTTATCTCATTCCTAGGTTTCCTTCCAATGCTGATATCAATGCTAACATTGAGGTCTCCACCCAGGATGCCAATAAGAAGGACTCCACTGTCATTGTCCAGTATTCATCTGTTTCCCCCTCTAATGTTAATGGTTCTTAGTACTATCGATTTTTCAATTTTTATTTTTAATTCATATCAATATTCGATGTATGTTTGTACTATTTTTTATTATTATGAGTATTAATTTTTAATCAGCTTATAATTTTGTGAGTTCTCATCATATTTATTTATATGCAGAGTTTTGATATTTTGGTTGGTCATAAGTTCTTGAAACATGTTGACTTTTTGGGATCTAATGTTCATTTTTGTGATTTTCATGGGTTTATCTCTTCTCATTCATTTTTCCCATTAAGTTGGGCGAAGCTACTCAGTCTCTATCCAAGGAATATCTTGAGATTATTTCTGCTGATAGCTTTTCTAATTTAGAATCTTTTCCATTATGTCTTGGGTGGAAACTTCCTTCTTCCTCATCATCTCCTGCTCCTTCAGCGACATACCCTTGTAGAAAGTTTGTACATGAAGGCTATAACATTAAATCTTTGGACAAGGATATAGTTCGTAGTTTGGTCGATCATGAATCTGTCACTGCGTTTGCTCAATCTTCCTAGCCGTGTCCAAGAATGAACGGTATCACTGGGTATTCGCTTGAAGTATTTATTACTCGGTAAAGATGACCTTGAAGTTGGATGGAAGAAAAATTTAAAGGATACCCAAGACATTGTCTGTGAGTTGAAAGAATTGTGTGCTGAACAGAACAAACTTATTTAGCGCCAACAGTTGAGTATGGTTAGAATGCTTGGTCAGCAAGAGGAGGCTAAGATTATTGTTGGGAGAAAGGACTGTGAAGCTCATCAAAATACTCTGATTATTGATGATATGTGTTCTCGCATCGACGATTTATTGGATCGATTGAAGAAAAAAACAAAATGAATGTGAACACCTCTCTCCTTCTTCAGCTGGGTGGCAAAGTAGATTTGATGAACAGTGCCATCAATACTCAACTACGTAGTGAGAATGATCAGCTTCGTGCTGAGTGTAATCGTCTTGATTAATATGTTCACCAATTTGAGCAAGCTTGTGTTGATTACAAAGATAAGATTCAGTCTCTTCCATCATCATCTCAAGGTCAAAATCATTAGGTACGAGAGTCAAGACAATACGCCTCAGGCACTCCAGTATGGACATCGATCCCTAGGCCTAGAGAGGCAAAAGAGTTGGCATCTCGTGATGTTTCCAGGATTGACATGACCCTAGTCACTACATAACAACCCTAGTCTATACAAAATATTATGCTCATCTATCGAGGTAAGCCAACGGTTTCCCCTAGTTAAGGATTAGTCTAGAGCCTCTAACATGCAGTCTATAACATAACTAGCCAATTATAATTAGAGTCAAACAATCGGGATGGTACTCTCTTAGATAGAATGAATGCATTCATCTCTCTGGTACTCTCGAATCTACAATAGATCTATTCTAACACTCTCAAGGTAGCATTTTAAGCCTAGCCTGATAATACACAACACATGAATATATGGATGCATTATGAAACATCACATGGCATAAATATTACAAGAATGTAAAGCATAAATAAAGAACAAATATTCATAGGACATAAGATAGGGAAATCTAAGAATCTCACAAAGTCAACATGAAGTCATAAATACAAATGTTTCCCCATGAAAATAAACAACTCTAGAGACATTGAATCCAAAGCAATCATTGGATTCAATTCCATGGGCAAAACTAGGGGAAAAATGAAGAGAAGAGAGAGTCTCCTTCTTCCAAACTTCTAAACAGTTCGAAATGCCTATGAACAATCTACAAGTAAAAGCTCACAAAAACATATCTAGATGCTCGTAGGGACATAAATTCCATTGGATATAAAGTAAGAAACAAAATGAGGGATTTAGATGCAAAAAACCACAAACGGTCATATAAATCCCTTGTAATGTAAATTCACATAAATCTAGCAATCTACCACACAAAAGATATGTTAAATGCCTTAGGAAATACTTGAATTTGACTTTTCATCAGGAGCCATGACCATCGCAAGCACCTTGGGAAGAAAAATAATCAACCACCGCAAGCACCTCGAATAGATCACTATCTATTAAAAGGAAGCATAAAATGCAGGCCACGATCACACGACTCACCAACTATAAATAAATAAAAGAAATTATGAATAAAGTAAAAACACTATTAAAGAAGGCGTATTCATAATGAGACCTTGACTTGGATATCAGAGCTTAATTCTGGGGACTTCCCTTGGACTATATTTGTAGGTGTTCATAGTAATCGAGCAAGGCATGCTGAATCTAAAGATTATGCTGACCCGTAAGGAGTCTCTCACATTAATAACCACCTAAGGGGCCATGAACAAGATATTATGGGCAACCCTATATTTTCATTAGACAATCGCGCATCGTCCACGACTTGCATGATCAACATGACTCTCGTGTCTAACGTTACTCTGGTAGTTGCGATTGAAAGAGCCTATATATAAAGAGAAAATCGAGTGAAAAAGGTAAGTCATAAAGCATCCTTTAAATTATATTCCAAGGAAAGAATATGATAACTCAAGCATTAGATCCTTTATCTCGTATCAAATCTGGGACTTTGATTGTAGGATTCAGGAAGAGAATCGCAGTACACACTCACCTCAAATCATCACCATTATTTAGAAGGAACCAACCACATTTAGGTGAATTTTATTTATTGAATTATTATGATTTGAATTTTACATATATTTCTTGTTTCAATATGAATTTTATTTATTTTAATTATGGATCAAGATGAACTATCGAAGACATATCTAACCGCGATTCTACTTTCGGTAATTTTTTAAATTGTAAAAATGAATCAATCAACATTGGGCATGTCTCGAACCACAATTTAATTGAACCGCACTTGGTCTTGCGGTTTTACATGATCAGGAGTTGGTCCCCTTCTATTACGGTTTCAGTTTGGTCTGCACTCCGTAGAGTCGTTAACCTGTGGGAGAATTAACTCACGGAGCATTGGGAAATCAAAAATAATATTTATAAGTTGCTCCCGTACTCACTACTAAACTACCAAGGGGTATATAGTGGCAAGTTCAAGGTTGTCCACAAAGATGCTAGGAATTTAAAAAGTTAACTACACAGAACTCGCAATTGAGTTGTCAATCATATGCTTATCGGGAATATTCAATGTTGCAAACAAGGTTTTTTCTATTTTTTCCGGGGGGAGGGGGGGATTTAATCCATCAACTATGGAACATGCAAGAACAAGAGAGTTAATTAGATTAATCTAACACTTGGAAACATTTGCGTTACATGATCGGTAAAATACTTTGATCATAAATTCTATCAAATACAAGATATATAAACCTATCATAATGTTTATATCACATAGTGTGTTTGATAGTCAACACTTCCCTTTTTTTGTCACACAAAGGTGCCCACGTCTAATTCTATTGACACCACCTTCATAATTAGGAAAGTGCGTCAAGCAACTCGGACGTTATGCCCTCCTCTTTCCAGTAAAGAATTAAATCCTAGGCCTCCACTATGAACGTTTCTCCATAGACCTATTAAGGCTAATGGATATATCTCATGGTGACTCTAAATTTGAAACGATGATAGTTGCTCTAACACAACCCTAGTATCTACAAACTGTCATGTCCTAACCTATCAGGCTATCATTTTCCAGTTGAGCTAGCATACGGTCATCGTAATGGCGCTCACAAGGTACACGCATACAGTTGTACCCCTGAGGAATCACATATCCCCCTATTATCCTAGTGGACACTCCCAAGGGGACAAATCAAACCTAACGCCATTACATGAAACACAAACTACGGTTTATGCCAATCTAAGAATGTCTAACAAGTATTTAGCAATAATGTAAAGAAAAAGTCAACATGATATTTATAAACATAAAAGGATAGGGTGATATAGAATCTCTCAAAATATCTCCCAAATCATGAATGAAAATTTAAAACCCCAAGAAAAATAAAAACTAACTAAGCATTGAACCCAATATTTCCTTTGGATTCAATACCCTTCGACAAAATGAGGAATATTAGACTAAGAGAGAAGGGTTATCCCCTTTCTCTCTCTGCCTACTCTTAGAAAAACTAGGAGAATGAAAATTAATCTATTTAAAATTAAACCCTAGTAGACATAGGTCCCTTTATATAGTAGATATGAAATGAGCTTTAAAGGAGGCCAAAAAAGGCAACGAAACCCTAGTTGGCTGCCAGCATGGGCCGGCGGCTGGCTGCGTATTTTCGGTCTTCTGAGCGCATGGCAACGTATTTTCTCAGGACTTAAAATTCCATTCATTAAATGTTTGAGTCTATTTTCTATTATTTTAGTGATGATTTTGTTAGAAATATTGCAAAGACTAATTATTCTATAATCTTTGAATGATGAGCAAACATATTTTATGGGTATGAGGACAATAAGTGTTACTGAGGCTTTGAGAAATTTTGATTGACTGAAAAAGTCATGAACAACTTGTGGATCATCTTCTTTAATGATGTTCCAGCATTTTTGATAAACACAAACCTGGAAAAACATCTGGTCAAGGGGAAGAATCTCCATTCATGTTCATTATTGTGCCAGTCAATTCTTCCACAGTTACAGTTTTGGTTAACTCTTGATTCATGTTGTTAGTGATTCAATTTGGAAGATTTTTCAGCAAACAAGTTGTATTGATTCCAATATGATCATTGTATTCTTCTATTAAGAGTTTAGATAAATAAGCTATTTCTTCATTCACTATAAGTTTCTTATCATAAATCATGTCACCATTACAGTCTTTAATACCTGCAATCCTTTTTTTTTACTTTTTTTTTAACAGAGTGATGGAAGAACGTTGGGTTTGATCACTTTCAATTAGCCATTTAATTCTACATTTTTGCACCCGGAAAAATTCTTCATTTGCTAAGGCTTGGGTAAGATTAGCTTTTGCTTGATTGAAAGCAATTAGATTGTTCTAATTCTCTGAAGGCTGCAAATCATTTTCTGCCTTAATTAGTATATCTTCACATTTTTGAACTGCTGAGAAAATATTACCAAATATGTTAGCATTCCACAGCTTCAAAACAATTTTTAAGTTTAAGTTTTTTAATTTGAAAAAAAAAAGTTTTCTCATCCCATAGAGATTTGTATGAATGTTCCTGGATTCTTTAGTTAATTTTATGAAAGAATGATGATTAATCCAACATTTAAGGAATTTGAAATATTTAGGCTCAGAGTTGTCTGAATTTTCTGAAATGTGTAGGATTAAAGAACTATGATCAGATTGATCTCTGGCTAATGTTTGCATGTTAGAGGATTGGAAATGCTGCCACCACATGTTATTAGATGAGCCTCTATTAAGCTTTTTTCACACTCTACCCTTTTGCCTCATTCATGTCCAAGTGTATAAAGAACTGGATGTTGGGATATCGAAGTGGTTCTTACAGCTTATGAATTTATTAAAATATGTTATGTCTTTGTTATTTGTTACAAAAGGACCAATATATTCATCAGGATTTGATATTACATTGAAATCTCCAATAAGGCAAAAGGGAGTGTTTATGAAGGCTGCTAGTGAATACCACATTTTCCTTCTTTCGTTATTGATGTGGTTAGCATAGATGAGGCCAATTTGACATTATTTTTTGCAGAAAATTATGTTTGAATGTAGAGGTTATAAATTTCTCCTCCACTCCATTGATTTGAAGATTGATTTCATCTGCCTAGAAGAGCTAAATTTTACATTTGTCATCTGAGAAACAGTGTTGAAATCCTATGATTTTTGTAACTGAATTTATGTCTTCTTAATTGAGCATAGGCTCAATAATTACAAAATTTTCAGTTTTAAATCTTTTTTAATGTCTTTGATTCTTATTTGAGTAGATTTATTACCCATTCCTCTAGCATTCCAGGCACAAATTTTTGTTTCAATCATTGATAAGATTTTAGGTTATTCAATGACGAACGGTTTGAAACTGTTTTGAATGTAGTTGTATAGTCTTTTTTATTAAAATTTTTAGGTTTAGTTCTTGGTCATCAATGGTTTAAGTTTCGTGATTATCTTTTTGTTTCAACAATGTGTTGAATTTGTTATTGGATTCAATCAGACTCGGCTTGATTTCATTAAAGTTAATTAATTCTTCTTTTGATGGACAGATTTGGACTGATTTTGGATGTTCAACATTGAGCCATTCTAGTATTTTAGAAAATATTTGTGCTGAAGAGATTAAAGGGGAGTTACCAGCACTGAGTTCAATGAATTCCTCATTTAGACTGTTAAGATTATGGTTTGAGTGTTGTAGGTTCTGATTAAGGGGAAAGGAAATAGATTTAGTTGTTGTGGGATTGATAGCTTCCTGAGTAAGTTCAGATTAGGAGGACTTTTGTAGAGTCAGTCTCATGATCAACAACAGCTGGACCGTCAGACAAGATAACCACATTAAACATTTGGGTTGGTTCATGTGATAAATTAATCGACAAACATTGGCTCAACAGATTCAGAAATTGTAGTAGGAGGAGTGACAATTTTAGCACTATTTCCATTTGAGAGATTAACCCCAGCAGAGTGTTCAAGCACAGTTAAATTCACAATGGATGGAATAACATCAGAGTTAACAAATTCATAATCATTAGCAGGAAGAATGTCAATCTTAGAAATTTCCCATTTGAGATATTAACAGCAGCAGAGTGTTCAAGCACAACTAAGTTCACAATGGTTGGAATAACATCAAAATTACTGAAAAAGTCTCCTTATCATTAAGAATTATGGGACAAGATAGAACCTGCCCCTCTATGATAGAGGGGATATTGGCTTTGCTCGATCCCTGCATTCAAGTAACTATGTTTTGAGCATTATCACCATTGAGAATAGGCATCCGGGTACAGCTGAGTTTTTATTTTTTTGATTTAGCTGGATCCTTGACCCCCTCCATTTCCTAAATCACTGTTAGGTACCCGAAGGCCATTTTTAGTTTTTCCTCTCAACACAAGAACATAAATTTTCTCAGAAACTGAAATATTAGATGAGCAAGCCTTGCCCCCATTACCTTTAACCTTTCTCTGTTCATTATTAGGGTCAAGGTTTTTACCGAAGTCTTGGTTTGGAGAAGTGTTATCTTTAGGTCTCTAGGCATTGAAGGATGTTTTAGATTGATCAGATTTGCAGACAGAAGAAAAATTACCTAGCTTCATACAATTTGTGCAGTATACTAGGAGACCTTCATAATCAACGTATTACCAGAAACCAGTCCCCCCTATGTTCAATTCATACCCTTTCATGCAGAGGGTTGGTGACATCAATCTCCATATTGACCTTAGCTGTACAAAGATGATTGAAAAATTGATTGTATTTGATGATGACGAACTGGAGGTTCAAGTTTGACTAAGTGATATCAGATTTTGAATTGGACGATGGCGAAATTAAGTGCGAATTGGATGAAGGAACGATAGCAAAGACAGAGAATGGGCGAATGGACAACGGTTGAGGCGGTGGGAACTTCGTCTGAGAAGGAGCTTATTTCCAGTTGCGAATTCAACAAATTTTGACGAATTCAACGGAGAAAGAAGTTGTGGCGCTATAGATTGGCGGAGAAGAAGGTTGTCCAGCAGAACGACAATGAGATTGAATGTAGGGGTGTAAATGAATCAGTCCTGAGCAGTAAAATGGATCGAACTAGACTAGAATATAAAGAGCAAAACTGGATATATAGAATTTAGGTTCAGTCTTTAGTCCGAGATTTATTAAGATTCTGGGTTCCGGTCTGGTTTGGTCCAAAACCAGATTTTTTTGATCCTAACCGGATGGACCGATAACTTATTCTTATGTATATTTTTTAAAGTATTTACATTTAAGTATATTTTAGTTTAGATTTATTTTCGATGAGTACGTCTTTTGAAAAACGTTCTTCATGAGTCTTGGAAAGACCAAGATTTAAACTACAATTAGATGAAATGAAGATAGAAATTTCAGGTTGCATTAATCAGGCCATAAACTTATAACTACTGCACGTTGCATAATAAATTTTTAATATTGCAACTAAAAACTTTTACCTTTTTATTATTCTAAATAAACTCCGTCTTTCCATAAACCTATGGAAATACGGTCTTTCCCAAAACTTTGCCATTTTTGATAGGCTAGTCTTCTTCTATATATTTAGGTAAAATTTTTCTAAAAACTTCTAGTTTACAATCTTTTAAAGACAAAAAAATTAATTATATTTTGTTCAACACCAAAATATCATTGTAAAAGAATAAAGTTTACAAAAATTCGATCTGACTAGTCTGTACCGGTCCAAAACTAGAATTATTCTAGTTCGGTCCTGATCCTAAATGATCAGTAACCGATCATATTCTCGATCCAAGCTTTTTATCATTTCGGTTCCGGTCCGGTCAGGTCTTGTCTTGACCCGACGAACACCCCTGAGCGTGGAGGAAGAATGTGGAGGTCGAGCGTGACGGAGGAAGTGTTTTGCTGGAGAACAAGGCATTTTTTCATAAATTTGCAAGTTAGTCCCTGAAGTTTCGATATTTTAAAATATTAATCCCAAATATAAATTTTTTATATTTATCCCCAATTTTAAACTTCTTACTTTATATTTGTTGTATTTATAATTTAAATCTTGGTCTTACCGCGGTTTCGAAGAAGGCGAACTCTTTAACTATTAGACGATTTTATAGAGTCCTAAATTAATCAAGATCCCACTTTTTGTCTCATGATTCTGATCAACGAAAACCTCGGTCCATACTTTGTTGTCTTATCAATGAGTTACCCTTGCCTAGAAAAACCAAATTCATAACATACTTGCCCCATTGAACTAGAAGTTCAGAATGAACATTTTGCATGAATCCAACTGAAATACCAAAATGAACAGCCTAAGCAAGTTACACAAGTTCCAACGTTAACACCTTTCCCCTTGCACCTAGTTTAAAAGAGCCTGTATCTAAAGAATAGATGCAACCAAAGCCAATCAGCTCAGGATGAAGAAGCTTTTATTGAGAAATGCTGGCTTTCTTGCTGCCACAATTGCCCTGCTTTTCTCCCCCTTGTTTTTGAGTTCAAGTGCAACAGCAAGATGTTTGAGTGAAGGCGGTGGGTGCTTCGA
>JAULKM010099837.1:0-10720 GCA_032355605.1 Rubia tinctorum
GAAGGTGTGGAGTTGGGTTAGGAGGAAGTGTGTTGGTGACCCGCCCCTCCTGGCGTCGCTAATTCAATCAACGAACCATGGGAGATCCGTCAACTAAAACCGAGAGGAGGCTCGAGTATTAAGGGTCAAAGATAGAAATTTGTAATGTTGCTCCCATTCCTACTACTACACTACCAAGAATGGGAGATAGTGGCAAGTACCTGGGTCGTCCACAAAGATGTTATAAATCTAATAATTAACTACGCACAACCGTGATCGGGTCGACCACATTTTAGGAACAATCAGTGTTGGTAAAACAAGAATTGGGAAGTTTTTATAACTAAAACTACCAGCATGCAAATGATCACAAGGATAAACTATATAAACTAGCAGTCAAAGAATATTTGCGTAACATGATTAATGTCATTTCGACCATCAATTTCATCACATACAAATTTTAACCTATTCTAGTGTTTATGACACATGGTGTGATCGATGGCCAGCTTTTTCCCATACCTGTCACGTAGAGTGCATACATAATCTTCCGTTGGCACCGCCTCCATAATTAGGGGAGTTCAACGATGGCCTTGCCTGCGGTGCAGATCTGAATCTCCCCCGTGCGATTACGTCTCGGGCATTACACCACACATGCTTCTCCTTAGGCATAACAAGGCAAAGCTAAGGAGGGTTGCAAAGCCAACCCTAGTTTGCTACTCTATTTATCTCCAACCGCTACCCTTCCGACCAACTCATCATCTTACTAGTGCATGGTGGATCGTAACACTAACAACGACAACCTACGTGCACACAGTCACGTGGATCCGGACCCATCGTTACCCCAAGCACATCTAAATTTTCCTCCCTGGGGGGTATCAATATTAGGGAAACATGAAAGTAAACTTTGGTGTGTGCTAACTAAGTGTGACAATCATGAAATTCAAAAACATTAATAACAAGCCAACATAGTATCACAAATCACATAGAAATAGGTTAATCTAGGAAATCTCACAAAATAGACATTGATACATGAATAAAAATATAATCCCTAAGTAAATTAACTACTCCATAAGAAATAGATCCAAGGAAAAAATTGAGTTAAATGCCATGGATCTAAGAAAATAAGAGAAAGAAAAAAAAGAAGAAAAAAGAAGAAGTACTTTAGTGAGAGAGAGAGAGAACTAGCATCTTCCTTCTACCTAAAGTGAGAAATAAAATCTACATTATGCCTCCTTAGTAAACCCTAGAAGACTAAAGGCTCCTATGTGTAAGAGTATGAAATTTGGCCTTGAAAAAGGCCCAAATTAGGCCAAAAACGGCACGGGCTGTGCAAAATGGCACGGATGTGCCAGCCGGTTAGACTCGTGCTAACACGGGGCGTGTGTATTGGAACGGGCCATGTCAATTGGTTTCCCTCATGCTGACATAGGTCGTCTATCTTGGTGCGGTCCGTGTTGACACGAGGCGTGTGTCTTGGCGCGGTCCGTGCTGACACTGGCCATATGTTCTGGAACGAGCCATCGACTGGTGCTCTGTTTTAAATTTGTGAATTGTGTGCCCCATGTTTTTTGGCGTGGGTCGTTTGCTGGAACCTTATTTTGCTCAGTAACATGGCATGGGCCGTGTCGTTCTTCACACCCCGTAGGCTGGTTTTTGCATTAGTGACTTGAAACGACGCAGACCGTTTGAAACGGAATGTTCCGCGCTCATGGGATATGGGAGGCTGAGTTTGGCATGATCCGTGTTGGGGTCTGGCATGGGCCGTGTTGCTTGGCACAGTCCGTGATGGTGCCTGGCACGGTCCGTGCTGAGTTCTCTTGGCACGGTCCATGCTGGGGCCTGACACGGGATGTGTTGCTTGGCGTGGTTAGTGCTGAACACCCTTGGCACGGGACGTGCTAGGTGAGCCTCGTGATGACCTTGGCTGGTCCGTGCTGACCTTTGGTAGTTCGTCCGGCTGACTTGGTTACTTCGCTACGAATGAACCGCTGATCTGATTTGATAGTTCTTGAAATCAATTTTATAGTGCTCGAGAAGAAAAATCTAATGGTGCAACCCTCAAGGTCTGATTCTTCTCGGATCAGTCCCTGAACTCCGTGAAACCGTCGAACAACAATTCATCCACTTCTTTCTTAGCCTTTTTGAACATCAAATCCGTCTTTCCCGAGATCAATTCCATCTACTACAATACTTTAGAGTCTGTGGCCTTCAATATACTACCATCCTTGCGAATGGCCTTCGATATCTTCTACCATCTTTGCGAATGACCTTCAAATATGTTCTACCAACCTCGCGAATGACCTTCTACAAAAAGATGATGAAAAAGTACTCGCGAGCAACCTATTAATGAGATCACAATGGAAGATCTAGGTTCCCATGAATACAAAGTGTCCATTAGCTTCAATTAAGACTAAAAAACTCAGGATTTAGACAAGAAAACTAAAAATAGCCGTTTAAACCCTTTGTCGTATAAACCTAATTAAAACTAGCTATCAATCAAACAAAAAATGATAATAAATGTGTCAAATGCATTGGCTAACGCATGCATACGGGTGCATATCAACCCCCACACTTAAACCTTTGCTCTTCCTCGAGTAAACAAAAACAAGAAAAGATCTAAGCGAAATGTAGCATGCAAAGAGAAGTTAGTCAATGCATTCAACTTGTTCCCATGCTACCCTAGTTACCCCAAAGAAGTAAGAATCTCACAACTCTCACACACCCCGAACATAATAAAGTAACCTAATCACCCGAAATATTGTGAAGAAAAAGGTAAGTACAAATGATAAGTGTTGAACTAGCTTACTCCACCGAATAGTCCGCCAAAAGCAATCTAAGAGTCGTAGCCAAAAAAACCACAAGGATAATCCAAAAGATCCTCAACTTGGTTGTAACTAAGGATAATTCGAGATTATCAACTTAGTTACAACCAAGGATAATGTTGAAGGATCCTCAACTTAGTTTCCATTTTTTCTCAATTTCTCTCATTTTTCTTTAGAACCCTTTTGGGTTTTCATCCTAGCATTCACACATGTTGAGCTCACCATCTCAACTTTTTCCACACGGTCTCTCATTTTGCCTAAGTTTTCCAACTTAGCCAGGCCTAGCCTCTCATTTTTACCTAGGCCTTTCGACCTATCTAGGCTTTCTTCCCAATTTTGCTTAACTTGCTCTTTCGGGTTTCCAACTTAGCCGGGTATATATATACTTTATATTTTTTCAAAACTGTCAAATTTCCATTTTTTAGAAAGTTTCAAATAATGAAATCATTTTTTTCATTCATAATTTTTATTGAAATATATTTTAAAAATTGGAAATGAGGGAGTAAAGAACGGTCGTACCAAATTTTTTACCGGAGGATTGAATTTCATATTTTCTAGTTGATATACGGTGAGTATGAGTGGTTGGAAATTTTTTCATGGTAGCCTGATGATCCGCCTCCCCGCAGGTTCGTTAACTAAGCATCAATCAACCCGCGAGGAGGGCTAGGAATTTCAAAGATAAAGATTTATACTGTCGCTCCCGCTCCTACTACTAAACTACATATGGGGTAGATAATGGCAAGATTGGGGTCGTCCATAGAGATGCTAGGAATTTAAATGCCAACTATACAAGGCCTGAATCGGGTCGTCAATCCGATCATGTGTTAGGAATAGTTAATGTTGCAAAATGGTTTTTTTGGGGGGTGGGGGATGGGGTGGGGTTATCTAAAGACTAAAAGCATGCAAGAACACAAGAGAATAAAACCATATATCACTAGCACTTGAGGAATATTTGCGTAACATGACTTGTAGTATATCTCGATTCTCGATTCAATCACATTCAAGCCATGCAAACCTATCCTAAAGCTTATGCCACATAGTGTGGTCGATGGTCAACACTTCCCCCTATATGTCTTATGAGGGTGCTATTGTATCCTTCCATCGGCACTGTCTCCGTAATTAGAGGAGTGCAACAAATGCTTCTCCCTAGGCCTACAGAGGCAAAGGGATATGCACCTTATCATTGACTCTAAGGTCGCGAAATACGCTAACCCTTGTTTGCTACTATGCTATCTCTATCCACAACCCCTCAGGCTCAAATTCCAGCTAAGACTAGTGTACGACCATCGTAACGTTAACTCGGTGACTCACATGCGTACACCTATACTGTTCCGGACTATCGCTACCCCTATTACATCTAGGTTTCACTCCCCGAGGGATATCGATAAATGCGCCAACATGAAAGTAGACTAAGGTGTATGCCAACATGGTGTAACAATCATGCAATTGACAAGAATGTAAAGAACAAGTCAACATAATATTCATAAGCATAAAAGGATAGGTAGATCTTAAAATCTCACAAAATAACTACCAAGTCATGAATACAAATATAAATCCCAGAGCTAAATCACTACTACCTAAGCATTGAACCCAAGCATTTAATTGGATTCAATGCCCTTGAGCAAAAAAAGGATAAATAAATTGGGAGAAGGGATAGTCCATTTCTCTCTCCATCTACTCTTAGGAGAATGAAACTAATGAAAACCAAACTGAAACCCTAGTAGACATTGAGGTGCACCATTGTGCATATGTTAGCCGATGCATTTAACATATTTATTATCATCTTTTGTTGCGTTGATTGCTAGTTATAGTTAGGTTTGCACGAAAAAGGGTTTAGACAACTAGTTTTGGTTTTCTTGTCGAAATTCCGTATTTTGTAGACTTAATTGGAACTAAAGGACAATTGGTATTCCTCTTTGATCTCATTAGAAGGTTGCTCGTGAGTGATTTTTCATTTTATTTTGGTGGAATGCCATCCGCGAAGGTGGTAGTAGATGTTTGAAGGTCATTTGCAAGGATGGTAGAAGATATCGAAGGCCATTTTCAATTATGGCAGTAAATTGAAGGCCACAAACTCTAAATCATGATAGTAAAAGGAATTGGGACCAAGAAAGGCGGGTTCAATGTTCAAGAAGGCCAAAGAAGAAATAGAGGGATCGTTATTCAAGGTTGCATGGAGTTCTGGGCAAAACTAGAGGATAATAAACACTTGAGGGTATCATAATTGGATTCGTCTTCTCGAGCGCTATAAATCAAATACAAGAACAACTAAATCGGACTAACGGTTCACCCGTGGCAGAGCAAAGAAGTTAGCAAGGCGAGCAAGCCACGACTTGCACAGACTGCACAAGCTTGGCGCAGACCAAAATCTAGCATAGACTGCACTAACTGGCACAACTCGTATCACCTGGCACAACCTGTGTCAAAATCTGAAATGAGGGTCCCTTCTTTTAACTCCAAAATCGGCTAAGTATGGGGGCGAGATGTTTCATCTTACACATCCTGTGCCGCTTCAAGTCACAAATGCCAAGACCAGCCAACGTGATGTGAAGAATGAAGCGGGGCACACCAAATTACTGAGCAAAATAAGGTTCCAACCGATGGGGAATGCAAAACAATGCATGACGCTGATCAGAAGGGAGCAAAACATGGACCCGACCGGCATCCCTCGCCGATGCCACAGGGTGCACCTATCACGAGTGGCACTGCCGTTCTAGGACCAGCGCCCCGCGCCAGCATGAGCCACTGGCACCTGCTACGGTTTTGGCCACTTTTGGGCCTATTTTTAGGCCCAATTCCCTACTACTATATATATAGGACTTTGTCTACTAGGGCTTAAGTTTATGCCCATTTTTTAGATCTTAGTATATGGCAAGAGAGAGAAAACACTATCACTTCTCTCTAGTTTCTTTCCTTTTCATTTTTCTTTTTCTCAAAAGTGTTGAATCCAATGAAATACTTGGGTTCAATGCTCAGGGAGTAGGGATCTAGCTTTGGGACTATATTTGTATTCATGTGTTGATGTTTATTTTGTGAGATTTCTAGATCTACCTATTTCTATGTGTTTTGTGATCATTATATTGGCTTATTCTTAATATTCTTGTGAATTGCATGATAGTCACACTTTTTTGGCACAAAATCGAGTCTACTTTCATGTTTGTGCATTATTACTACTCCCTGGCTAAGGAAACCTAGATGCGTTTGGGGTGCGATAGTCCAGAACTGTACGTGTGCATAAAGGTTTCCGCTGTTAATAATCACGATCGACCATGCATCTAGTTAGCCGACCAAAGAGGTCCGAAGGGTTGCAAGTAGAGATAGAGTAGGTAGCAAACCAGGATTATTTTGTTGATCCTAGAAGCCATCGATAAGACAGCTACTTCCTTTGCCTTTGTAGGCCCAGGGGTAGTTCGTTCATGGTGTTCCTCCCGGGACTTAATCGTACGGGGAATAATTAGACATGAGCAATGTTTCATAGCTGTTGTTACACTCATCTAGCTGTGGAGGTGAGAGTGATGGAAGCTTTTATATGCTCACCTCTGTGTGACAGATATGGAGAAGTTTTGACCATTAGAATTGGGTTAAGTTCTTATACTTGATGAAATCTATGATCAAAATAACATTGACTATGTTACGCAAATATTCCCCGAGTGATTGTTTATATAGTTTATTCCGTTGATTACATGCTTGTAGTTGATGGTAGAAAATCCCCATCAATTGTTATTTTCAAAACACTGTTTATTCCGAATATGTGGTTGGATTGGTGACCCGACCACAGTTGCATTTAGTATATTAATAGATTCCTAACATCCTCGTGGACGACTCCAGAACTTTTCACTATCTACAATTCTTGGTAGTATAGTATTAGGAATGGGATCAACATATAAATTCTATTGTTAACTCCTAACCGTCTTCCTCTCTTGTTTAATGATGCTCAGAAGGGGGTGGGTCAAGTTTTGGCACCGCTGCCGGGGATGTTAGTTTAACGGTCTAGTAGTGAACTTTCATAACGTTTTAGTTGAGTAAGTAGAGTTGTTTTTGTTTTATTGGTTGTGTTTTTGAGCTTTCCTACTTGTTTCTTGTTACTTCTAACCCTTTTTGCTAGTGTTGATATTAGTTGGCTATTGTTTATTCTCGGTTTATGGTACATACCCATGCCAAGAACTTGGGAGTTTTACATAGTCCAACGAATTGCACACGTGGTAGGCAAGGAAGGAAGAGGAGACCTAGGCCGAAATTTCCACGAGAACAACCTTTGGTAACCGTAGAGAAAGAAGAAATAACGGAGAACAACTGCACTTTGAGAGAGTTGATGGCTCTTAACTTGGAGAATCAACTGCTTTGCATCATCTTCCCACTGTTGCCACCAAATTTGACATGCGAACTCAAGAGCAGTATGATTCATTATTGCTTTCCAACTTTCATGGGATGGCCAGAGAAGATCGGAACAAGCATCTTTAGGAATTTCACCTAGTTTGTACCAACATGAAGCTAGCAGGTGTTTCAGAGAGAGACTACAATCTAAGGGAGTTTCCCTTCTCACTTAGGGATTCGGCCAAATATTGGTTATACTATCTACCGTCCGATTATATCACCTTATGAATGGATATGAAGTGCATATTTTTCGAGAAATACTTCCCAGCTTGCGGGGTTGAAGAAGAAACTTTCCAACATCTCTCAATTTGCTAATGAGTCCCTCTACAAGTATTGGGAAAGGTTCATGATATTGTTGGCTAGTTATCCATATCATCCATTCAGGGAGGGAGACTTGGTTTACTATTTCTTCGAAGGGTTGTACGATGATGATATCCATATGGTGAACACCACTTGAAAGGGTTCGATCGCCAACAAGATCCCCAAGGAAGCAATGACACTCTTTGAGGAGATGGAAAATGGAACAAGGAAATTCGGTACAAGGTCTAAGGTGAAACCCGTGGATGAACCATCCCAATCCCCAAAGTTAGAGAAGAACGTCCAAGCTCTTGACTCCATGATGAAATAATTCATGAAAAGGGGAGTCCAACAAGAAAAAGTGTGTGGTTTTTGTAATCTTGATCATCACACGGATGTTTGCCCACAAGTGGTGGAGGACTTTAAGGAAGTTAAGGCGTTAGATTTCAATAATGGTGGAAATAAGCCATGGTTTTCTAAGGGACAACAACAAGGGTTCCGTGGGAACTAAAGAGGAGAAAGGAAAGATCCCTATGCAAACACCTTCAACTCGAGGTATCGCGATCACCTCAACTTCCATTGACGCAAGGAGAATCAAATGAAAGGGTACGACCATGGCAGACAAGCTCCACTTCTACCCTATCTGAGGGGAAAAGGGCCTTCAAACAACAATGCCTCACTCTACAAGTCCAACCAAGTGGAAATACTTGTAGCAATATCTCAATTGGCCAAGAAACAAGATGTCTTTGTGGAGCGTACAAGGCGAGGGATTGAAGATCTTGGGACAAGGGCATTCTCAAGCATCAAGAATCTTGAGATTCAAGTTGGACAACTTGCCACCTCGATGAGACGACTTAAAGCCAAAGAGTACAGAAAAATTTCTTCCCAACCGGAGATTAATCCAAGGAATGTGAGCGCTTTGAAGTTGAAAAGGAGGAAGAAGGTGCGTGAGCCCTAGAAGTAAATACCACGAGAGGACAACTTGTTCTTGGACAAAAACTGAACCAACTTGGAGGAGTACGAATTGGTTGTGGAGAAACCCGTCAAGGAGATTCCAACACCCGAGGCAAGAGTTAACCTCCCACCACCTTTCTCTAATGCACTTAGGGGAAGGCCGAAGGCAACAACCAATGATTATCATATCCAGAATATCTTAGAGAAGGTAGAGGTTAGTGTCCTAATCTTAGACTTGATTGAACATGTCCTTTAGTATACAAATTTTTTGAAAGTCGCATGTACAAGAAATAGGAATAAACCACTTAAGAATGTAGGTAAAGTGAAAATAGGGGGAGTCACCACTCTTAATCATAGAAAATTGCCCACAAAATGTGATGACCCCGACATGTTTTTAATTCTTTTTTCTTTAGGTGGTAAATTGGTGGAAAATGCTATGATTGATCTTGGAGCTTCTATTAATGTCATACCCTCTTGCATCTATGAGAACCTAGAAATAGGTGAACTTAAAAAGACTAGGGTAATCATCCAAATGGCCGATCACTCCCAAGCTAGTCCCCATGGAGTAGTGATGGATATGATGGTCAGAGTGGGCAATTTAGTGTTTCTGGAGGACTTTTATGTCCTTGACATAGCGCACGATGGTGGTGCATTCTCAATTTTGTTGGGGAGACTTTTTCTCAATACATCAAGGACTACGATCGATGTTCATTCTGGAACACTAACCTTAGTGGATGACATGGGTAGAATTGGATTTGATATTTACAAGTCTAAGTATGATTCACCTAATCTTTTTTTTTTGTAAAGGCATAACTTTGTGTGAGGAACATGCTCAATATGATGAATCTTGTGTGATTGAAAATGTTAAATGTCTTAATGAGATTCTTGAAAATGAAGAGATGTTACCCAGCATTGAAACCTTGCATGCTCTATCTTGAATAAATGAACTGTGTGATGATACACTTGTTGAAAAACATGTTTCTTTTGGTGTGATTAAAGATGCTTTGCTTCCGATATTGCACACTAACTTGTAGTGGAAAAAGAAGTGGGTTAAGGAATTAATTGCTCCTAAACCCCTTCTGAATCCCAAAATCAACAAGAATGTATCGATAATTGAGAAAGATGGGCATTGTTTGGTATGTCTCGCTAAAGATTAAGGGTAAGCCTAAGGTAATGTGGAGATCCATCCAAAAGGATGTGGTTGTTGGTGGTGTTAAGAATGGTGATTCCAGTGATCCATCAAACTATTCTTTTTAGTTTTCCAAAAATGCATGAAATAATAAGTCGTGAGGACAACAATAAAAATACGGTGCTTTATGTTATATTTTATATTTAAAAATATATTCTTTTAAAATTTTGGGAGTGAATGAATTTTCGTGGTGTTTTTTAAAAAATACAGTCATCTATTTTATTTGGAACATTACTACTCTTGGTTTTGGTATTTTTGGGTGCATGTACAGAAGAAAATATTTTTGGAAAAAAACAGAGGTACCTCGTTCCATAGTCTGGCACGGGCCGTGCCAGAGCCCATCAGCACGAGGCTGGCACGACAACCATCCAAGTGCCATGGGGGCACCACATGAGCGGTGGTATGAGGCCAGCGCATCCTGACACGAGCCACCCAATGTCGTCACGAGGCAGGCTTGTGCCACCTTAGTCCCAGCACGGACCCCCCGATGTGGCATGCCATGTGTTGGCACGGATCTCCCTTTGGATCTGTGCCACCTCCCTCTCCACCCTATATGACGTAGCCTCCCAACCTATATAACCCCCCTCGTTCCCAGCCTCTCACACCAACCTCTCCTTCTTCTTCCTCTCCTTAGTTCCCAAATCAAACCTCTCTACTATTTTGGCCATATGTCTCTCAATTTTCATCCGATTCATCCCCCGTTAGGTAAAATATGCATTTTTTCGAGATCTATCCAACCCACTCACCCTTAACCTTGGAAATCCCACAAAGTTTCTTAAAAAACTCAAATAGTGTCTTGGCCTGAATTGAGTTTTTTTCCTAAGGAACTCAATTTTGATCCATTTCGGCTGCTGGAGCTATTTTGATCCATCTCAGGAAGGATTCTGCACATTTCTTGAGCAAAGATCTTTCAGCACTAGAGGTACTTGGCATAATTTTTACTCTCTTGAAGAATTGAATGTTTTTGAATTCTTGTGTTGTGAGGTTTGCATGAATGAAATTTTTTGTGGATATTGTGGTTGTGATGTTTTTTGCCCGCGGTGTTTTTGGTATTGGTGTTTGGAGAACTTTGCTAAAATATGTCTGTGTTTGTGATGTACTTTTGTGT
>JAULKM010099838.1:0-10720 GCA_032355605.1 Rubia tinctorum
TTTATCAGGTTACAGTGGGCTAACAGGGACAGTGTCATCTCTGATGATGTATTGAATGGTGTCAGTTTACCTAACCCGAATCTCCAAGGGTCAACAGTTACGACTACTCCCACCTTCCCATTGGGTACTAACAGAGGAAAAGACATTGTCCAAATTTCAGGTTCTAAAAACAGTGTTGCACGCCCCACCATTTCTTCTCTTCCTGGATTGGACCACCTAAAGCCTATCACCAATGGAGCTCAAGCTACACCTCTCCTGCAAAAGAAGATGGAAACATTAGAGCTTTTGAAAGAAGAACTTCGAAAGAAGCAGGAAATGTTTGATAAAAAAAGGAGTGAATTCAAGCGCAAATTGAGCAAGCTTGAGAAACAAGTATGAATTCTTTCTTTACTATGATGTTATTAATAGCATTTAAGAGTCAGTGATTCCTCTCTTTGAAATTCAGCTTTGTTATCTTCCTGTGGTCTATGTTCTTCCTGAAATTATATTTGCTATTTGGTTTCTGTTATCTTGTCTAGTTGTAGGTTGAAAACTGATTGTATCTCAAATGAATTGTGTTATACAGTAAATGGTTTGGAAGTGTCAAAAATATATTCACCTCTAATAAATTGTAATGCTGTGGATCTCGTCTTGGCACATTTAATCCGCCCTTGCAGTATTTTGAATTGCCATTGTAATTGTTCCTGTTAAGATGTAGCTGCAAGCAAAATCAACTGATGTTTCTGAACCTTTAAAAGCAATTTAAAATTCATGTGTCCAGCCTCTGGTCTTAATTGTTTTTTTCCCAGACCTCTGGTCCTAAAGATGAGGTAGCATCAGATCAGACTTCTAAGAAACAAAAAGGAGGCACATTGGTTGATCTTACCGAAATCGAAATGTCAAGGTCTAGTAGCTCTGGTACTGTTGATTCGCCAAGACATATGAAGGTGACAACAGACCCTGGCTTCAAGTCTAGTTCTATCATGACAGTGCCAGATCCTTCAACTTTGAAACCATCAATCCGCCCATTGGCACCTATTGGAGCGCCTTTTGTCATTAACAGATTCAAGCTAGACAACCGTCCCACTGCATTCAAAGTTCTTCACCCTCTACCGCCTGGTCTTGCAAATGTAATTCCCTTTGTCTTTCTCCAGTTTACTATGCTATTTTTGCCTTTTATTCCTTTTATTGGTTCACTGTCTAACTCGGGTCTTAATTCCACCAGGTCCCTGCTCTGAAGGACCACTTCTCTGCTTATGGTGATCTTTCTCTTGTAGAGGTAGAAGATGCCGTGCCTCAAGATTCTGATAATGAGCCAGAGACGACAAAAATCTCAGCTCGAATATCATTCACGAATCGCCATTCTGCTGAAATGGCATTTTTAAATGGTAAATGCTGGCAAGGTGAGAGTTTGAATTTCTTGTGGCTGCCTTCTAGCTCTAGCAATGCTAGCAAGTACACTAGTGGGAAGGGAACTTCTGCTGCTACTTTGAAGGAGTCCTCGGATGCTGCTACAGAATCTGGTGAAGAAGTGGCTGCCGCTATTACAACTTCCTCGAGAGACCGTGACACTGAAAGCTTGGAAAGAAGAGAAGATGATGGGGAATCTTCTGCTACTTCGAAGGAGTCCTCAGATGCTGCTACACAATCTGGTGAATTAGCGACTACCGCGGTTACAACTTCATCAGGAGACGGTAATTCTGAAAGCCTAGAAAGAAGAGAAGGTGATGGAAAATCATTGGATCAAGTTGGGGATTTACAATCTAGTTGAAAACTTGGTAGTTAACCTTATTAATCTAGACAGATTTTGATGATGCCTTAATTATGTCAAGAGTTGTACAGTGAGGTAAACTTTTTGTTACATGAAATGTTCAATCAGTTGCTGTAATCTGGTATCATTTTTGTTGAGTCTCCGATGTTTTCAAAATGTAAAGAGGGAAAAATTTTCATTGATCACGCTGAGGTGTTCGGATGCGCATGAAGTAGTTGTAAATTTGTAATTGTAAACGAGGGAACAGTGGCACTTTTCGAAGTTTAAAGTTGTCAAAGTACTTTTGTTTGGCAATATTAAATTGCAATAAGCATTTATAACTTTTCTTTTACTATGCTGCTAGATTAGGCTAAGTAGAGTTTATTTTTTAAACAGGCTACAATTAGGCATTCAGGGGTCTCACATAGCCCAATGCCTCATAATAGTTGGGTCTTCAAAATGAATATGGCGGCCCAAAGCCTCATAACTGTCGGGTCTCAGGGATAATGTTTGGGCCTTTTAGGCTTTCACAAAAACAAAGCCTAGTGATAACTCATAATCGCTGGGCCTTAAGGATGGATACAGTAGCCCAAGGCCTCATATAGTTGGGCCTCAAGATGAAGTTTTGGCCTTTTGGGCTTATACATACCATAAAAAGCCTAATAACTCATAATCGTTGGGCCTATGGGTGGGTATGGCAGCCAAAGCCTCATGAATGTTGGGCCTCCTAGATAAGATTTCGGGCCGTAAATTGGGCTTTTAGGAAAGCCCAATAACTTGAGCCAATAGATGGTATAGCGGCCCAGGGCCTCATATTCGTTGGGGCCCTTCGATGATATTTCAGCCTTTAGAATTGGGCTTTTTGGGAAGGCCCAATGAATTGGGCCTGACGAATGGCTCAGTTCTTAAATCCGTTGGGCCTCAAAGATGAGGTTTAGGCCTTGAAATTTGGGCTTTAGGCACACAAAGCCCAATGACTTGGGCCTGGCGGATGGATACATTGGTCCAATTCTCAAATCTGTTGGGCCTCAAAGATGAGGTTTTAGGCATTCAAATTGGACTTTTGGGCTTCACAATTACTTGGGCCTGAAGGATATGGCGCCCTACAGCCTCATAACCGTTCAGCCTCATAGATAAGGTTTTGGGCTTTGAAATATGGGCCTTTAGGCTTTTCAAAGCCCAATTACTTAGCCCTGACAAAAGGGAATAGCGGTCAGTCCTCAAATTCGAGGGCCTTATAGATGAGGTCTAAGGCCTTGAAATTCATGCTTTTGGGCTTTATAAAGCCCAATAACTTGGGCATGACAGATGGATATGGCGGCCCACAGCCTCATAACCGTTGGGCCTCACGCATGAGATTTTGGGCCTTGAAATTTGGGGCTTTGGGTTTATATAACGAATCAAATAACAATGAAGACTGAATGGATAATTTTTATTGAAGAGCACAGAAATTGAGATGAGAAAATAGAAGAATTTGGGGATGAGAATCAGAGAACTTTGATCTGCAAATCCACAACTAACAGATAACCACTCCATTCCCTAAACTATGATTTTATATCTAATTTTGTAACTAATATGCTAACAGAAAGCTAACCACCAATTAGTTAATTGGTTTGAAACAGAATGGAACTTCCTGATGTAGCTGGGTTAATCAAATGACCCCTTGAGCTGAGCTTCAGTTTGGTGAAGAAGACATTGACATTGGAAAAGACCATTAAACCCTTTGGAGCCTGACAATCCCTCCCTGTTATCTTGAGCTTGTCTTCAAGCTCAAAACTGGGGAAAGTGATTCTTGATGAAAACAGCACCTTCCCAAGATGCTTCCTCTATCAGCAACCCTTTCCATTCTATCAACCATTGAACCTGTTGCTCATTCCCATTCTGAATAAACCTTCTTTGTAACACACGAAATGGTTCTAAAATAACCAAATCATCCCAATCAGCTTCAGGTACTTTGTAACCTGCTGAGGCAAATTTCCAACATGTTTCTTCAAGAGGGAAACATGAAAGACTGGGTGTATTTTACTGTTGTCTGGCATTTTCAGTTTATACGCAACCTCGCCAATCTTCTGTTCCACCAAATATGGACCGAAATATTTAGCAAAAAATTTATGTTGCTGGTTTCCTTGCAAACTGACCTGTCTGTATTTGTGTACCTTTAAGTAAACTCAATCTCCTTCCTGCAGCGTTCTTTCAGTTCTCTTTGCATCAGCGAAAAACTTCATGCGAGATTGAGCTTTCGAAAATTGATCCCTCAAAGTTTGATTCACCTGTTCTCTTTGCTGAGCAAAATTTTTAGCTGCGGGTATTATAGCATCTGCATATATTCCAAAAGGTAAGACATGTGGTTTAAAACCATATAAAGCCTCATACGAGGTCAAGTTTAAACTGGCATGAAAAGTGGTGTAGTACCACCATTCGGCAGCGCTCAACCACTGCTTCCAAGGACTAGGCTTTTCGCTGCAAAAACACCTCAAACAACATTCCAACACCTGATTAACCCTTTCAGTTTGTCCGTCAGATTCAGGATGGTAAGCTGAAGAATAGTTCGGTTTGACTCCTAACTGGAGAATAGGGCTGATTTTAAAAACGAGAAAGGGAAGCCTATGATGAACTTATCAAAACCTTCAGTATATTGTTGGCAGCTTCAGAAGTGTTATCCAACATAGAGGAATGTGGCTTTGCACCAAGAAATTTCAACTGAACTTTCATCCATCTTTGCATGAATGGTTTCCATGATTGCAGTGAAGTTAAGGGCAACCAGTATATTTCTCAAAAGCTGAAGGGAGGAGGCTATTACCACCATTACATTCTCAAACTTAGCATTTACTTCTTCCAGTTCCTGTAAATCAACTTGCACTGTAAAATTGAGTGTGTCCATCATAACTTAGTTTGAATATTTAAGAGCAGTCTATTTTGTTTACCTTCAGGAGTCCTTGGTTGCTCAAATCTACAGGAGCAAAAGAAAAGCATAACAACGCGGCACCAGGTAATTCTGTGACTTGTATTTCCTGACAATGAGATGCATGATGAAAAAATGAGGACGTCTGCAAATTTCCATTCGTACATGATAGCATGTCTGTACAGCCACATTTATCTTCCAAAGAAGGTACATGAAATGAAAAACCAATCTGTTTTATCTATTCTTACAACGAATGCTTAAAGAAGTAGCCATTCAGGAACAGATCAGGGATGCCTTTAGAAATAAAAAACCAGAAGCTCAAACTAATGAAATGATGTAGTAAACAGGATCGTGCTTGATCATATAGAGCCCCAATTCCATTCGTCACAAAAGAAAGAAGTTATGGCAACAAAAATACCTGTAGAAAAGATAACCTGAGGAAAAACATCAAGCAACTTCTCAAATCTTATTTCTAGATTCCCTTTTCTGCTTTCCAAAACTTCTCCGATTACTGCAAAAACAAAACTCAATCTCATTCTTTTTTTAAGGAAACGGAGTCGGGGTGAATACAGGTTCAAAGGTTTCGAGTAGAAACATAAAATTTAAAGGGGACAGTGATGACAAAAAATCCATTACTTGAACTCATGATTAATGATTCTGGATTCGAATCCTTCTAAAGCTCTTAGTACTTCAGGATCGGTCTCAGAAAAAAGAAATTCCACATTCACCTCCTTAAAATTAGGAATGCTTCTCAGAATATGAACCACCTGAAAGTAAAGAAATGTTCAAACCAATGAAACCAGTACGATCAAATCAATGCAAAAGCTAAAATCCTACGAAGCGCGTACTTCTGCTTTCTTTTCACAAGAATCATGATTACTGGTAGACTGAATTGGATGAAACCACCCAAAAAGGGATTCTCATTCAGCCCCAACAATTAGAAAGGGGCAGTTCCATAGTATCATCATATACCTCATAGTGGGTTAGTGCCAAAAATGCAGTAGCCCAAGGCGTTGCCCATTTTGAACCATGACCATAACTCCCAGAAGTTCCAACTTCCCACAATATATTCAAAACATGTGAAGCAGCTTCAGGGTACGCTTCAGCATCCATTGCTCCCCATCGTAAAAGAATACATAGGCTGGCATCAGAAAAGGGCATTACTCTAATGATTACATTCCAATATTCTGTAGATTCAAGGAAGAAATGCGTGATAAACAATTAACAAAATATACGTTGTAAGTTCTAAATAAGAAATACATTAAGGCCATCCAACACCCACTGAAATATTTTTAGTACTAATAATTACCACATCCATTGAACTGCAGCACTATGGTTGCGATTATAGAACACCTTGTGCATTGAAAACTAACTTTTCCAGCAGAAACTATAGCCACGTATGAGAAAACAACACTATGTGGGATCAGCTATATGGATCCTCAACTGCAATATGTTCGGTCAACTAGTCATTTATATTTTTATACAGCATGTCTTTCTGTATAGTCTTGTACTCTTAAAAAAAATTAAAGAATTGCTTATAAACTAAAAATCATGGAATATTTTTAACTCACCTATAAGCAACAAGTGCATTTGCTTTGTGCCGCAAAACATGCTTCTTGATCACATCCCAGGCTGTATAAAAATCTGAAGCAGGTGAAACACTGAATTTGTCAATAACTTCCGGGTGCATAGTCATACTCTGAGTCTCAGACATATAACTGATATCCATCCCACTTGACCTTACAAATCATAAATTCAGAATGTGAAAATTTTCCTCCTTATCTTTAAAGCTGCAACCACCTTTCTCATGATCGCAACTCTTAAGTAGCTATAGAAAAAATCCACAGCATTCGGATTTTCAGTACAATCAATCAGAATCGCAAAAGAGCATTTCAACAAATAAATGAACAAGAAAGAACACATTTAGCAGGGGCTGGGAACACCTTAACGTTGCACAAAATTCCATCATTCTGTAAATAAAATAAGAGAACGGGCCGCAACAAAAAAAATAAGAGAACCGCCTCAGCTCTCAATAAAAGCTGCCTGAATTTAATTAGAACACTTAGTAGGAAAACCTCCTTTTGTTTCTTTTAGTTTTATATTTAAATTGTTATTACCGTGAGATTTTGTGGTCAAGATGTTCCAAATTAAATTGTTCTTGTATAAGCAATGGTAAGTGTAGTATAGGCAAATTATATCTTAATTTAAAAAGCTGAAAAGAATCAAAAGATTCAAACCTAATATGGAACGAGCACGAAGACAAAGTGACAAGCAAAGCACTGGCTGGCCAGACAGCCAAAATTCGATAAAGAATAAAGAAAGTATCTTAGTTATGAAAACAAATAGTTTGTCATTTGGACTACCTACAATCACAAGCAAACACGAAATTGGATATCATATAACCAAACAGTGCCATTTAATAAGAATTTAGAATGACCAAGACCAAGACCAAGACCAAGACCAAGACCAAAGAAGTTTACAGAAAGAATAAAAAGAACAAAAGCTTACCAACAACATCTTATTCACAAACATGTGCAAGACTTTGGAGTCCTAGAGACTGAATAAGAGTGTCTTCATTTTCGATACAAGCCTGTCAATCAAATCATAGATATCATGGAGCTTGATTAATATGCATAGAGAAGCACATGAAACATGGTCATCTTGTTATACCTCTACAGACAGAACAAGGTCCACTCCCCTATCAGGATTTTTGCGGCAAACGTCCAGGACAGAAGCAGCCATGCTCACACAGATATCTCTCTCCGATGCAAGTTCAACAAATTTACTAGGTTGTAGAACTCCCTATGAAATATTAAATCAATTGTTCTGGGATAGTAAGAGTGTTCAAAAGTAACTGGTCAATTCATCACATTCACATAGGTATGCACAAGGCCTTGAGCTATAGTCGGCAAACTATCACCCAGCTGAAATAGATACAATACATTTGTTTACTGCATACGTGCGTATAAATTGGAACTTAATTTCTTTTACAAAACTGCTAAGTTTTTTTTTAACGTAAAAAATTAATCTATTTAAGACCTATTTTTATAAGTTACATGTAGCAGCAGGACAAGGTAAACACCACAAGAATTGAAATTGATTTTACGCAACTGAGATGAAAATCCTGACCTGTAAATTCCCGAAGACACGGTCATTGATCTCCCAGGTCTTGCAAATCAATCATATTGCAGTAGAATACAAAACTCTGGGGGAAAGGGATAAGTACTAATCTAAATTCCACCAAAAGAATAATACGCGGAATAGAAAAGGACCAGCTGTAGCGAGTATGACTCTTCTGAGGGTAGAATAAGTCACAGGCTGATAACCAGCAATAAATTATCAATGACTTTCAAACAAAAATATCTTTTTAGAATTATAAAGCTTTTATCTCACTATGTGATGACTAGATATACACCAAATCTCACCATTATATATTATCACATATTTTTATTTTAATTATGTATAGCACCTTTTTAATAGCTTCTTCCAGCATGTTCAGGTCTTCCCCGTTACCTTTTAATTTATGTTCATGATTTTCCATTTCCTAGTTCCTATTAGCCATATCGGATTGGTGCCTCTAAAATTCTGATACACATCTTCTTCTTCTTTTTTCATACACATCTCAAAATAGCCTCAAGTGAATTTTCTCAATCTATACAAGCTATTCTCGCTGTTCTCTTATCCATTCATTACTTATTCAATCTAGTCCCATAAACAAATATCTTAATTCTTTTTTATAAATATTTGAAAAGTAATGGATTTACTCTACTGCAGACGAAAATCCCATGCAAAACGAGGAAGGTAGTAAGTCAATCTCATCAAATATAAATACCCAGGAATAACAGCCTCACTGAGGACACAGAAGTATATGCAAGACCTACGGTTTCACTTCCTTACAAAGCATTGGCAAAACTGTCTGGACTATCAGTGGTACCATTGCAGGATGAGAAGCAAGTCGAGGAAGACTGGCAAGCAGTTTCAGCTGCAAGCCAATTACAAAAGAACAAATAAAATCATAAGATCATTACCTGAGAATACATATACATAAATGAAGGAAAGCTCATCTAACATGGGAGCATGAGGTCCAGGAAAGATTATAGGCCTGTGCGGACTCATAAAAAACATACCAATATGCCATGGAAATCAGTGTCTTCATTATTGCCAATAAATGTGTGGTTGGAAAACAGAGTGAATATCATCAATGTCACACCAAGTTCAGGGTTCAAATTGCCAATAATAGCCAAGACCCAACAGATCTACTGAATGATTCCCCAATTTCTGATGCATAAGACAGACACTAGCGATCGCACCAAGTACAAATGAAATTTCTGTCAGGGAAAAGGAGGTAATATATATAAATAGGAAGCAAGTGCAAAAAAAATAAAAAAAATCAAGGAGAAGTATATAAATGGCAACCTGCAGCAAAGATCTCCTGAGACTTAGAGAGAGTTTGAGCAGACTTCTTTTTCTTTAAAATGAGCAAAGCATATTCTTGCACTGAGGATGTCCAAGATTTCTGTATTTTTCTTCCAGCATCAATATCTCCATGGGCAGCGGTAAAATTGAGGTATAGAGGATAAGATACTGAAGATGAATCCTAAAATAAGAAAAGTGCCATCAGATTTTTGGGGGGGAAATACAATACCCCTCGAATGAGCAAACCTCCCATAGTTACTCATCCATGATTATAGACAGAAGATGATGGTCAAAGAATACAACTAGTCATTTGTCCCACTATGGTTAAGGAATACTTGTCACACTCCTTGCAATTAATTATGTACAGCTAAAGACAGCGAAATAGTCCAGCAAAAAGCTAAAAAGTTTTATCTTTCTCTCTTGCTCACAGTAAAACAGATGACAGAAAATCATTGAATTTGGGAAGGGAAAAATGGACCATAAATTTCAGGTATACGGAGTGTATAATAAAATAAGTAAACCTGATTACACAAATGCAGAAGAAACCTATAAATGATGCATCCATAGGAGCTGATGGAGACAGCAGTTTTCTGAGCATCTGGTCCTTTCTGTGATGAAGCTGACAAAGCTAGAAAACTCTTCTCCAGAGAAGTAATAAGAGCAATAGTCACTTGCTTAACAAATTTACTAGGCGATGATGCGATGTTAATGACGGGAAAAATGAACAAGAGCTCCACACTCAACTCACTTGAAACTTGACCAAGATCTAAGAGAAGTGTAAATGAAGATTAAAGCACCACAGAAATGGCAAGCTGAAAATAACAGTACATATAAAATTACCAACACAAACTCATGAAAACCATTATGAATTCTCATTTGAAAAGCATCTACATGCATATGACAAATTAACTTTTACATCATGGATGAGCACATATGAACAAAAATATGTAGTGGTTTACAATGACCAATTTCAATCTCCATGCTCAAACTGAACAGGCGTCACAGTTGAAGGATGACAAAATATTGCAATTTATCGAGGAGGCCTAAAATAAAACTATTTAAAAGCCACTATTACTTCCACAGAGTAATATGGGTAAGTTTGTTAGAGTGGGACCTGTCTCCCACGGTCCCACCTGATATGCTGTTGAAGATTGAAAGTTTTATATTTCTTTCTTGCACATGATATAACAGATAATTACAAATCACAAGATAATTTCATCAGTAAATAAATATCTATAAAGAAGCATACCACTCTCTGTTTTCCACTCTACAAGAAAGAGAGCCAGTTTCAGAATAGCAAGCTGTTCATGTTCAATTTCAGACTGAATTAACGGGAGAAACAAGGATAGGAGCACTGATGAGAATCCGGGAACATAACTCAAGCCTATTTCTTTCTGAACACCCAATAAATGCCTTGAAACTTCAGAAATATTCTCAACTTCACAAGGGTGGCGGCAAAGATCTTTATGCAGAGGGAAAATGGCCTCTAGGAGCTCCACACCACATAACTGCATCTCATGAAGCAGCTAACACATAAAAAATTTAAAGACTAAGTCAGTTAAACTGGAAATTAAAACAGGAGCTACGAGAATGTCATTTGTCAACTACAGACTATTAGAAACGACAATATCTAGTAATATTGGAGCGCAGCTACAAGTACCATTCTCATTTCC
>JAULKM010099839.1:0-10719 GCA_032355605.1 Rubia tinctorum
CTCATGATTAATTACTTAAGTTTCAAACGAATTAATAACTAATCATATTATATGAGTATAAAACAACATATTTGAAGGTTACGTAAAATATTATACGACACAATGTCACAATATTTTAGTGACACGCTAAATAGATGCACTTTCACAAAGCGTCACTAATCATTTTAGCGACGCTTTTAAGTGTCTGTGCTGCTAAAAAAAGTGTCACATCAAGAGATTTTTTTTGTAGTGACTCCACTTCCACTTCCTATTGTTTTCTTTAAACTTTTTGAAATAAGAATGAGTTTATTTTAATATTAAACTCATGATTTCTTGAAAATTAGTGCGGTAATTACCATTAGATTACTACCGTACTCGTTGATTAATCCGAACCTCATAACAAATATACATACTTCTTTATATTGTTATTTTTAAATATTATTTTCAAAAAAATAAAATTTACCTATATTGTCGACATGCATGATGGTGATTCGGTAAAAACAACACATACATTATTTTTTCCCCCAAGAAAATAACTAATGTCGGGTGGGATGGGATAAGGGGGAGTCAAACTCACAACTTCTTGAAGATTAGTGTAGTAATTTTCCACTAGGTTGCTGTCATACTCGTTTATTAACCCAGACCTCATGATATATATACTCACTTCTTTACATTATATATTTTTAATACCATTTAAGAAACAAATGAAAAATTACTGGTCGACATGCATAATGATGATTCGGAAAAAACAACACCTTCATTAATTTTCAAGAAAATAAATCCATAAAAAAATCAAAATCATACAACAAATTAATATAATATGTGTGAGAGATATACTAGATCCGAACTTGACATTAGTGTGGCGGGATGGGGCAAGAGGGAGTTGAACTCACAACTTCCCCAACGTTACTGTTGTAATTTACCACTAGACTGTTGGCATACTCGTTGATTAACCCGAACCTCATAAGTTATATACGTGTTAGTCATGCTTCTACTTCGGTTACTAATATCTTCATCAAGGGGTTCACTCGTTCCTTAGCATGTTTGTATTCTTCATGTCCAAGTTTTGTGTTTGGCTCACCCGACACTACGCCAAAGGGTTGTTACAACAGATGATTTTGATTAGGCTTTATTGTTACTTTAGGCCCTTGATTGAGGTGGATTTTTTTCTTATAATGGCTTTCTTTCTTTGGAATTTTATATATATATATAAACCCTAGTCATTTAGCATTTCCACTTTACAGATTTACCATTTCCCTACAAAATTTATGTGCAGCGTTTACTCTCTTTCATCATTCAGTTATGTTCTAGAGATTTTTCTTCTTTTTGCTCCAAATTTTGTAGGAATGTCAATGTGAGTGTCGAAGAAAGACTTTACTGTAGGCTATATTAGGTTTTGGCCCAGTATTCATTGGACTGGACAGTTATAGTTTTATTCTGCATGCCCCACGAGTAACATTTTAGCCCTAAAAAGCTACTATCATCTATGGGTACTATCTCCATCCCACTTCAAATTGCACAGGAAATTTTTAACGGTCTCCAAAAAAACTGTTAATATCTCTAATTATGTGTAATAACGGCATATAAAAAGTTGATATTTATAAACTACTTGTTACGAAGAATCCAACAATATCACATACAATAACATGCAATGTTGTTTATATATCTATTTAAATATATGGTCAAAATATGACAATTTTAACGGGAAAAAATCCCACATGCAGTTTGAACAGGGACAGAAGGAGTATGTGATGGTTGATGAGCCGAACCTAACAATGTTATGATTCATGAATAAAATTATTTGATGCATTACTTATAAATGCACATTATATAAGTGATTATATAAGTATTAATAGAGAAAATAGTCCATTCACTAATGTAATGGGCCGACTTTAATCCTATTATAATTCACAAGTAAAATACTGCACACATTTCTTATAATCTGATCACTTTCTAAATAAATTGATTATAAAAGTACAAATACAAAAAAAATCATTTACTTTTATGGTCAGCTGGCTCTAACCCTATTATAATTCATGAGTAAATTAAACATATCACATGTCACTTATAGTCTCACTTTATATTAATCACAAGTATAACAAAAAAGTTCACTTGCATATATGATGGGCGGTCTCTTATTATTCTATAGTAATTCATAAGCAAAAGATTCCATACATACTTATAATCTGACTTTATATATAAAATGTAAACATAGTAACGAGTTTATTTTCTTCTATGATGTACTGGTCCCAGTCCAGTTATAATTCACGAGTAAAACATTCCATACGTTACTTATCATCTCACTTTATATAAAGTGATTATAAAAGTACAAATATATATAGATATATATATATATAAGTTCATTTGTTTTTATTGCGAGTTGTCCCTTATCCTATTATAATTCATGAGTAAAACATTCCACACGTTACTTATAATCCAACTTTATGTAAAATGACTGTAAAACCACAAATATAAAAATGAGTTTATTTTCTTCTACGATGGATGGTCCGAACCCAATTATAGTTCATAAATAAAACATTCCACGTGTTACTTATAATTCCACTCTACATAAAGTAATTATAAAAGTACAATTATAGCAAGGAGTTGTTTTGCCTCTTCGATGGATAGATACTAACCCAATTATAATTCATGAGTAAAATCATTTATATGTTGTTTGTAATCTCATTTACTTGTAGAGTAATTATAAAAGTACAAATATAACACTCTAAGAATTTGAGTACGACGAAACAAAAATACAAAAGCGGGAAAAGAAAAGAAGAAAAGAAACTCGTAATTAACATGTGCGTGCACATAATTCAACATTATGTAACGTCTTCTAATTAAAAAGGCATTAAAAAATTTCTGTTTTTATCCTTCCAATCTCATTGCTTGTGATTGTAAGAACACGATTCTTGTTTCATTTGGATGACATGAAGTTAATTAATTGTGTTAAAGTCGATCTCGTAATCTTTAAGACTGTTAGCTAGATGTTCCTAACGTTGGACGTTTTAAATTGTTTTTACATTGTATTTTTCCTAACTCCTGTTAACTTTTGACGAATCAATTACTTAATTAAAAAAATCGAGATTTATTAACCCATATGTTTTCGTAATAAAAAAATGAGTAATTAATTCACATGGAAAATTTACAGTGAAACATCATTAAAAGAAAAACTAAAAAATTTATGATTCGTTGCACCATTTAAGGAAAGTGATTAGTGATATGGTATTTTCATTAATTCTACATCATGCACGATGAAGTTTCACTGATAATATCATTACTCAAATAAAAATGATTGGTATGGGGATTGATTCCGAGGAGAAGGATGTGGGGTGGTAGCGCTTGAGTGTAGACTCGGTTGGGTGGTTTTATGGTGGTGGCGAATCCAATGTTGAAACACGGGAGAGTGGTGGTCGAGTTGGGCAGAGATAGTGGCACGGTTACCGTTAAGACGTAATTATAATAAATTATGACTAATATTACACATTAATTAGGACGTAATGTGGTAAAATTGAGTGTAATTTAGCAATACGCATGATTAACCAATTGAATACAAAGGGCATTGTTGAGCGTGGACTGTGGAGGACTTTCCTAATGGGTTATTGGATTGGACGGTTACGGTTTCATTCAAGTATATTCCAAAGCCCTAATAATAATACGCATGCTGTCTCACGCAAAATTTTAACTCTGAAATTTATTATCTATAATTATTTAAATTAATTGTTTATGTATATTTTTTCACATATATACGTATACCTATTGAAAGATCACTTATTAGTTGAATAATATTCTTAGGTTTATACGTAAGAATACGTATAAAAACCCTACTTTATTACTAATATGCATAAACATAAAACGGGACAGAACTTCATATATTGTTAAGAAAATGGTGTAATTGAAAACTACGAAATTGGCTCTTCGTTCACCATCTTTCTGTGTCAAGAAAATGATACCCACATTAATGGCCATTTTGGGATAAAAATCAAAGCTTCAATTGCACCAATTAGTCAAACAAAAAAATCGAGTCAAACTGAAAGTCGATATTAATTTCCACGATTTATGTAACGATTATGATACTTTTTAACTTAAACATCATAAGATTTTAATCATATGATAAGTTATATCTAAATGTTGAAACACAAAAGTTCTGTATCAAAAGTATTTTATTTAAATCTTTGGTGCTTTCCGTTAAAACTTCGAAATAAGAATGAGTTTACCTTCAAATTATAAATTCTCACACAAACATTGCACGTATAATACGTTCATGTACATTTTTAGTGCAATATATGAGCAACTTTTATTTTAAAAACACTCCTTCCGTCCCATTAAAATTGACACATTAATTTTGACTTTTGAAAGTCAGCTGAATTGATTTTCTACAATTAATATCATTATTTATGTATATAAAAAAATTATTTAAAAAAAATACATGTTATGATGAATCCAAAAACATGTAACATGATAATATTTTTACATATATAATAATAGAAATTTGGTTTGTTTGATTTTCATAATTCAAAATGTACCGATTTCTATGAAACGGAGAAAGTTCAATTGTTAAAAACATTATCGCTTTGATGATGCTCATGCACGAAGTATGAGACTATTCATTTAATTAAACACATATGCATGCCCAAATATTCATTTCTCTTTACGAAAAGGTATGGGGATACACCCTTACTTATTGAAAAAGAAAGAAAATACTGTATCTAACAAATATAATTAAATTCTAAAACAACAAAATACAGTTTGTAGTTGTAAATTGAAATAAAATAAAACTATAGCAGTTCATATAAGTTCTTAAACACAATCCTTTAATTAGTGTAAAATAAACAGAATCAAGCAAAACTAAAAAAAAAAAGAAAAAGCATACAGTTGGCTCCTCTGGCACCACCGGAGCAGCCTCTGACACCACCGGAGCAGCCTCCGGCACCTGTAGCATGTCAGGATCATTGACGAGATAGTCCTCCACATTTAACTCCTGAAAAAACAACAAAAGCTACGATCAAAATCCAAAAATATGAATCTAGAAAAAAGAAAAATGAACCTTTTGTTTCTTGAACATTAGTTACGTAGATCTGACCGATGATTGATGTAACTGAATTCTATTATGTAATTAGTTTATAGATATTATTATTATTTATTTATTTATTAGTTTGAATTTAGTGTTGATCACTACATATTTTACATTTCAATGCGATTTAGGTGGAGGCAAGTTTGTGCAAGTTTATCCATTCTTGCACCTTGTTTGCACGGATAATATAGCGATCATGATTAGTTACTTAAGTTTCAAACTAATGAATAATGAATAATATTATATGATTAAAACAACATACTCTTTCTGTCCCTCTATATGTGTCTTATTTCACTATTCATCAATAAAGTTGATGCAATTTGCACTGAAAAAATCTATAAATCTATAAACCCTAATCCTGAATCCTGAGTTTTTCTTGTTCACGATTTTCCTTCTTTTAGCTCCAAATTTTGTAGGAATGTCAATTTGTGCGTGGAAGAAAGAATTTACTTACAAACGGGTCGGAGATAAAATTTAAGCTTAGTAGGCTGTAATTAGGTTTTGGCCAAGTATTCATTGGACTGGACAGTTATAGTTTTATTATGTTAATAAACTCTAAGCCCTAATCTCCATGCCCCACGAGTAACATTTTAGCCCTAAAAAACTACCATCATCGACAGGTAGCTTTTACTCCCATGTCGCAGTTTAAACTGCACAAAAAACTTTTCATGATCTCACAAAAAATATTTAACTCATTAACTGTTAGTATATTTCTCTAATTATGTGTGATAACAGTACATGTTGATATTTAAAAACTGCTTATTAAGACAAACTCAACAATGTCACATATAATAACATGCACTGTTGTTCATATATAAATCTAACAATTTTAACTGAAAAAATCTCACGTGCAGTATGAACAGGGACAGTGGTAGTACGTGATGATTACACATGTCCGCTTCTCAACATAAACTGCATAATGACCGGTTTATAGACTGATTATATTTATATTGATATTTACGTTGTACGAAGCAAATTTTCCTTGTTGATAAATTGAAAAACAAATTAGGTACATGAAAGAGTGTCTCTCATGACAGGCGGTATGTCTATAAATTTATAGATATACCACTTATTTTTACCTTATACAATATATTTGTTAAATTACATACTAAATTTAGAAATTTTAAAAATATTTTTTATAGTAAATATTTTTATATTTTCACATTCAAATATATATTATTACTTGTTTTAAATTTTATAAAACAATATTTAAATTTTATAAAAATTACAAAAATTAAGGTAAAAATCACTGTGAACTGTCCATAAACTTTTGGAAAAAGGTGGGACTTTCTCCACATGTAATATATACAAGGAGAATAATTGAAAATGAGATGCTCGTCCTTTTTTGTATTAATGTGGCTCTTTTGGACATCAAACGATATGGAAATGACTTTTTATACGACTTGTTTGGCATGTATGAAACTATGGTGATCTCATAAAGTCACATGTCACGTTTATTATAGACTTACTCAAAGCTGCATGCTCTTAAATTTTAGAGATTTACTTCAGACATTGGATACAAATACTTGAAACAGAGTTAATTTTTTCATTATATTAATTTAAAATGATAAAGTTCTTTAACGATGCTAAAACTATGAGAAAAAAAATTCTCTTCTTTAGTATTATTGAAGAAATAAAATTGGGCCTTTTTTTATTTGCTAACTATCTCCTGAAGAAACTATAAGAATTTAAATATGTATATTATGTTGATATACTCATAGGAAGAAAACGAGCCCTTTTCCTATTTTATGATGGGCCTAACCTAACAATATTGTGATTCACGAGTAAAATTATTTGATGCACTACTTATAAATCCACGTTATATAAATGATTATAGAAGTTTTAATAGAGTAAAGAGTTCAATCACTAATATATATATGATGGGCCGACCTTAATCCTATTATAATTCACAAGTAAAATATTGCATGAATTACTTATAATCTGATCACATCCTAACTAAAAGTGAGTATTAAAGTACAAATACAACGATAAGTTCATTTGCTTTTATGATAGGTCTGCTCTAACCATATTATAATTCACGAATAAAACACATCACATGTCATTTATATTCTCACTTTACATAAATCACAAATATAACAAAAGGTTCATTTGCATATGGATGGTTTCTTATTCTATAATAATTCACGACTAAAAGATTTCATAAGTTACTTATAATCGTACTTTATATAAAAAGTGATTTCAAAAGTGCAAATACATCAACAGGTTCATTTTCTTCTACGATGGACCAATCCTAATTCAGTTATAATTCACGAGTAAAATGTTCCATGCATTACTTATAATCCCACTTTATGTAAAGTGATTATAAAAGTACAAATACAACAAAGAGTTAATTTGCTTTTATGGTGGTTGTCCCTTATCCTATTATAATTCACGAGGCAAATATTTCATACTATAGTACTTATATTCCGACTTTATATAAAATGACTATAAAAATATAAATATAAAAAGGAGTTCATTTTCTTCGATGGACCGATCCTTACCCAATTATAATTCACAAATAACCCAATTATAGTTCATAAATAAAAAATCCCATGTGTTACTTATAATCTCACTTTACATAAAATAATTATAAAAGTACAATTATTGTTAGGAGTTCTTTTGCTTCGTTAGAATAAGTCAATATGATGATTATATTTGATTTGATTATGGATTAGGTTCATGCTAGATTAGAGTTCTACTGGATCTAGTCTACCTTTTGTACTCTATTTTATTCCATTAAGTAATATCAGAGTCATTACGGGAAATCACTCTTTCATGGTATCAGAGCAATTTTGATCCCAACCCCCATTATTTTTTCATTTTATTTTTATTTCGGCCACCTCCCCCTCTCTCTTTTCCTGCTGACCAAATCTTCACCGGATTTTGGCAAAATTCCGGTCGAATTCCGGCACCTTCGACCAACTTCCGACGGTCTCCAATACTACTCAATCCTCTGGTTCCGGCGGTCTCCGGCGTTCGATTCCCAACAGTCTCCGGTAGTCATCTTTGAAGGTCTCATTGGTCCGACGCCTCTCCAGTGCTTCTCCGGCCTTGTCTCTACCAACCCGATTCATCTCCGCCGCCCCGTCTCTTCTTCGACCTGGTTCATCTCTGCCGACCCGTCTCTTCTCCGACCTGGTTCATCTTCTCCAGCTGCTTTGCTTCGCGCCCATCACTTGTCAGCTGGCAGTTGCTTTACTTTGCACCTTGTGCACATTTGTTTTATTTTCACCAAACTTCTTCGCAATATGGCTCATTCTGGTGGTTTTTGGATTATGGCGCCACAAAAATATGGCATCGTCTCCCGCTGTTGTTGACCATGTCGCACCTTATTATGATTCCTCTAGCGTATATGTTGGTAATGGTTCTCAACTCCCTATTACTCATGTGGACAATTCTTGGATTTCTAAATTCGTGTCTCTTTATGATGTGCTCATTGTGCCTGATATCACTAAAATTTTACTTTCAATTAGCAAATTAACTCGGGATTTAAATGTTGTTGTCTTCTTTGATCATCACCGTTCATTTACTATTCGACATAAAATTACTAATGAAACCTTGGGTCACGGTCACAGTGAAAATGGGCTTTATATTTTAGACTATGGTGCATCTGCTTTGTTAACTACTGTGGAATCAAATAAGTCGCGTGCATCTTTTGAAATCTGGTATGCTGAGCTTGGTCATGTACCACATTCCGTTATCCTGGTTTGCGAACTTTTGGATCTTTATCTGTCTCATTGATATTTCCGAAACCTACCCTTTGTGATGCATGTGAAAAGGCTCAAGAGAAGCGTTTATCCTTTTATAAAAATGATAAACGTGTTGCTAGGGTACTTGATCTAGTTCATTGTGACTTATGGGGGCCCTCTCCTATTTTATCTGCTGATGGTTTCTCCCACTATGCTATTTTTTCCGATGATCATTCCCGATTCACGTGGTTCTACCCACTACACCGCAAATATTATTCTTGGGATGTTTATCGCCATTTTGAGGCTTTTGTGGAGAACCAGTTCTCTTCCACCATTAAGATGTTTCAGTGTGATGGGGGGACTGAGTTCGTAAATGCTCGCTTACGAACTCACTTTTAGACTAAGGGCATTCACCATTAGATTTCTTGCCCGTATACTCCTGAGTAGAACGGTTGGGCTGAGCGCAAGTATCGCCACATTGCTAAGATGGGTCTATCTATGTTATACCACTCTCATGTTCCTCTCTTTCTCTCTCTCTCTCTCTCTCTCTCTCACTGGCCTCGTGCCTTTGCTGCAACTGCTTATACTATAAATCGGCTACCCACTCCTAACCTTGCGGACAATCACCATATGAAGTTATCAATGGCCGGGTTCCTATATACATGGACTTCCATGCATTTGGTTATCGTTTGTACCCTTATTTTCGTCCATATGCAGCTCACAAACTCGCTCCTCACAGTTTGCCTTGTATTTTTCTTGGGTACGACTCCTAGTACAAGGGATATCGATGTTTGGATCCTACGTCTGGAAAGATCTATGTCACCAGACATGCTCGGTTTGACGACACGTTCTTCCTTTATGCCGATGGTTCTACTTCAGTACCTACATCCTCTTTGGATGTCTCCACCTTTTTGGATCCCACTGATACAACAGCCACTATGGCATCTTCTCCTGTTGGGCTTGTCACTTCGGTTGCCAGCCCTACTGGCTCATTGATGCTATCATCCTCATCGACTACAACACCATGTTCTGTTTCCTCTGTCGATTCTGACCATCCAGTGGCCGCTATGATGCATCATGCTTTGCCTATCTCGTCATCGACCAGCTCACCTGGTTCGACCAGACCACCCGGTTCACCGACAACCTCACCAGCCCCTCCACCAGCAGCCACTTTGCCAGTCGCGCCCGCTCCTCTAGTCTCTCCACCTCGGCCTCGCACTATCAAATGGCCACTTGATCGGCGACTGGAGCTATTCAACGCAAATATTATTCTGGTATTGTTGCTCACACTCTTACTGCTACTCTACTTGCTCAATCTGAGCCCACGAATAATCGCACTGCTCTTCAGGATCCGGCTTGGGTTTCTGCCATGGATGAGGAGATGACAGCTCTTCGTGGCCAGCGCACTTGGGATTTAGTGGCTCGACCTTCGGACGCCAACATTGTTGACTCCAAGTGGGTTTATCACCTGGAGTATCGACCAGATGACACTATTGAGTGTCATAAAGCTAGACTTGTGGCATAAGATTTCTTGTAGATTTTGGGCTTTGATTTTGATCACACTTTCAATCCTGTGGTTAAAGCGTCCACAGTTCAGACAGTTCTTGCTATTGCTACCATGCACTCTTGGCCGCTTCATCAGCTAGATGTCAAGAAAGCCTTTCTTAATGGCGTCCTCGATGCTCCAATTTATATGAAGCAACTTGTTGGATACAAGGACCATGTTCATCCAGATTATGTTTGTTGCTTGCGAAAGGCCATTTATGGACTTAAGCAAGCACCTCGGGCTTGGTTCCAATGCTTCAGCTCCCTGACGGTATAACATGTCCTCTGTTTGGGTTGTTATTGGTATTCTGTCTTCTGTCCTGGTTTGGGTCAAAAATGTTTTGGGGCCTAAAGCCGTTAGGGTTTAAGGTGGAGAGGGCTATATATAGTGCCTCGTCCTTTTATTGTAACCCTAAGAGATAGGATTGGTAG
>JAULKM010099840.1:0-10719 GCA_032355605.1 Rubia tinctorum
TGGTAAGCATTTTTAGTATGAATTTGTGAGATTTGATTTATCCTATTTTGTGCTTTGATTATCAAGTATATTTTGTGATTTATTGTGTAGTTAATGCATGATTTATACTAAGATGATCAAATAGTTGATGATTGTGAGTTAATTATTTTCTAGGTTTTTGGTCAAACCCGGGATACTTTGACTTTTTGTCGATGTGATTATCGATAATTGATGTTAGGTTATAATTGGGTGTGACAACTAATTATTATTATTGATTGATTAAATTTCTTATATTTGAGATGAATTTGAATGGGTTTTATTAATTATCAATGTGGCTCACTAATAACGATTAGCGTGAAGGTCGATCCTCATAGTCGTTATTAGTAGATATATTTGTGCTATCCCAATATTTCTCGCTTGTAGGATACTGTGTTAGTTGTATTGGTTCTCCATGTGTATTTCTATTCTCGGGAAAGTCTATGATGCTGATCGTCTAGGGTGACCCGAGGGTAAGGGTTATTGTGTGGCGTCGATCTCCAACTCTAACTATAACCGAGGAGAGGCGAGAAATATCTTCATTCGAGAGGTGTTGATAAGTTCTCCACAATATGTGATTAATGCATAAAAATAAGATGATTAGTCGATGATCAAAGGATAACTAGAAATGTAAACCAATTGCGCCCAAGACTCGTTATCATCTAAATTACATATTTCGTGTTAGTGTGATCGTAGTTATATTTTTTCTCTAATTATTGGTTAATTTAGTTGTTTAAAGTAGTCTTAGTGTTTTCTAAAATCAAACGCCCTCCAAGTTTGTTACCACATACTTAGAGTGACATCTTTGTGTGCTTTTAATTACGCTTAACACTCGGTAAAACTCTTTTTTCCTCGTGGATGACCCCGACTTGCCACTATCTACAATCTAGTAGTTAGCCACAATTAGGGCCTATAATTACTATCTTTTAGAGACACGACGACCTCCCACACCTCAACCACTAAGTTTGGACAATGTTGACTCTATTTTTCATGCGGCTGAGATATACATCCCAGGTCTGCGAGATAAAAATGAAAGGAAATTATTTTCCCCAGTACATGAACATGGGAGTATTTCTTTTGTGTTGTTTATGATCTTCCTGATGTTCATGCCCTAATAATGCATGTGTTTGCTGGTGCTGCTTAAACGGCCCCATATTTCTATGTTTGCTGGTGTTGTTTGTACTTTAATTAGGCATGAGTGTAGAAGAGCCTTAACTTGCACTCTTGAAGTGTTAAGATACATGTGCATTCCTATTATTATTAAGGCCTAATTGAATATGCTACTATTGCTGTTTGTGATTGGCATGCCTATGTGATGTTGTTTCATGGTTCATGGTTCATGTGTTTCAGTTCCCATGTTTCTATTTATGTGATTGTTGTCCCCTGTTTGCTGTCACCTCTTTCTGTTCCTATTTAAGTTCCCCTATTTCTAGAGCAACCCTGCAAAGTAATAAGTAGTTGGAAGGCTCTGAAAAGAAACTTAGAATAATTTATATCATTCATGAAAAGGGGTTACACAAGAAACTTGTCCGACCCACCAAAAAAAAGTTTTTGGAACTACAAAAGTTATCCACTAGCCTAACCCCTTCAAAATGACCTTGCATTTCCCCATCCATAGCCCAAAGCAAGCATTAGACCTTCAACCTCCTCACTGTCTTGAATTGTTATCAGATGTTCCATTGCTGCCCTAACATCAGCTTCATCCACTGCTAGCATTCTAGGTAGTTCCCCATTCCTTGAAAGTGCATCTTTTGACATATGTGGCATCTTGTAGTTGTTGCACCCCCTTTTGTTTATAATTTCGATCATGGAAGCTTAATGAGTCAGAAAAACTTTGTTCAGTGTATCTGGATCTTCTTTTTCGAATGCTGTGTACACTGCTTATAGTAGTCCATCTACTGTTGTTGTTGGAGTTTCATGCTGAAGGGTGGTTTGAATGCTGTTGAAAAACCCTATATCTAATATATTTAGGTCGGGTGAGTTTGAGGGCTGGCTTACCAGATTTATGTCGAACCCATCAGACTCTGCTACGACTCTGAATTCAAGATCCCAGTTGTAGAAGTGTGCCTTGCAATTGTCTTGCTGTATGAATATGTTTTTATCCATGAACGGTGGCCACTTTTATTTTATTGTTTGAATGATTTCTTTGATTCTCTTGGCTTGAATGATATCTCTATTGATCTTCTCAATTAGTTTTGTCTCCATAGCACCTGCTGGTCTGTTCTTGCTCTTCTTCTTTGCTGCTACCTTCTCCACAAAGGGGAAAACTCCTATCTTTCCATCAAATAACACCTATCCATTTGCCCCATATATTAGTCGACTAATCGCACACATGAACATCAGCTTTGGTATGTGTGATTTGTGTTTACAAGTACTTCGAGGCTCCACCTCGTCTGGAGAAAGTAAGTAACAAACAGTAGGTTTGCTCATATAAAACCATTTTTCATCTATGTGGATTGTTGTATCCATTGAATGAAACCTCCATTCAACATCTAATTTATTCTTACAAAACTTAAGTTTTGTTACCTTGTTCCTGTTGGTTAATGTTGGCTTGATTTTGTTTGTGTAGCTCCTCATTACCTAGCTGCTACTGCCCTTTGAACTGTATTTTTTTTGGTACTCCAAGAACAACACTTGTGCCCCTAACTGTTCTTCTTTTGTGTACATGCAAAGGTTTCAAAGCTTCAAGGTCAATAGTCACCTTGTTGTTACCTGGATGGCCAAACATTCTTGACCTCACATCAAGTGGACTTCCCATTGATAGCTGAAATCTGGCTCTTCTCCATACATAGCTCACAATCCGAACACTACAATGAAACTTGGCAGTAGCTTCTTCGCGTTGTCCACGCTGGATTCTCCCCCCTATTGCTGTTCTTCAGCACAAACTTGCTAAGTGTTGCCTTTCGATGTTGGATAAATTTTTCTCCCTCATTTCTTTTGTTCAACCTGATGATGAAGGGAATATCCACACAATTTAGAGAGCAATCAGTTCAAATTTGAAATTGGTAGGGCTCGATGAGGTGGAATCTAAACCTGAGGGTACAAAAAAAGAATCAAATTTATGGGTTTAAAAGCTGGTTAACAGTGGAAATGAGGGGATGAACAAGATGATGGCAAAATGAATGTTGGTGTTCCTGTTTGATATTTTTGTGGAGGAACAAAATGGTGTTACGAATGTATTTATAGAATCTATATTGGGTAGATTTAGGTTTCATGTTGGTGGGAAGAATGTAAAATTTGAATTTTTCACCGTTGGCTGTAAAAATTTGCATTTTGTACTGTTCCCGCTTTTTCTTCAACTTGTTTTTTTTACAGTTTCTCCCATGTGAACAGTAGATGTTCCAAAATTAATGGCCACTGAATGTCTTAAGTAGAAACCAAATGAGTTAATAACTTCAGAAAAATAAACTGAACAAATAATAAAAAAAATGAACTGGCCCAGTGCCACATCAGCAGCAAAAAAGAGGACCAGTTTCTCTCACTGCAAAATCAACTGGGACAGAGGAAGTACGTAGATAAATTATTTATTTTTGTTGAGAGATTACATACCAACAACCAAACTACATATAAACATCTTACTCTGACTTGAGACCAATATCATTAAATCTATTGAAACTAAGTGGAAATATAAAAACTCCATCAATTTGAATAGTTAGGGACGCTCTCCTTAGAGTACTCAAACATTGCATCACAACGAATCGTCATCATCGAAACTGGAACCACCACAATCTCACATTCGCCGACCACATGCAAGTTGAGAAACTATCAATATAATCCCATAACGTTGGGTAATCTCTATAAAAAAAAGCTAAAATTTACAATTATTGATATGGGTGTGTTTTAAACCACTATCTATTATAGAGATTGCAGATTTACATATATAAACTTAATTAGCTGCTAACACCAGCTTTACGTAATCGGTCCGAAATAATAACTTTCAGTTGCATTAATTTGAAATCGAATATTCGATAACTTAATTTATTGATAAAGATAGTAGAATGGGTGGAATTTTTATATGATTGAATTTTACAATTTTAAATGAATTCGAAATTTGATAAGTTACACAATTCTTTTATAAAACAATTCTTTTATATTTTCATTTAACCTACTTCCACCCACTATCAATCATTACTTTTTTTTAGAGCATATCATTTTTATAATTTAAAATGAAAGATTTTTTTTTTGTTAAATCGTCTAATGGTTCAATCAATCATGAAATATTTCGTTCCGATAATTTTTGAAATTAAATTATAATTGTTTATATCTTGATTCATTTTTAATTTTTTTAAAATATAAAAATTTCCTTACATAAAAAATATCAAATTATTTCATCATTTGCATTAATTATAAAATAATTATACCTATATCTTTGTGAAAATAAAAAGGAAAGAACTAAAATTTGGCACTCCACAAAAAAGGGGAAGATTTTGTTTAAAATAACCACTACAAAATATATTTTTTTATTTCACTAGTGCAACTCAACTACTCTACTTAATGATACTGGTGCTGTCAAACGGATCTCTACAAGTTTACAACAACCAAAATACTCCGTAAATCCGTTTCCTCAACTGGCGCGTCATTCGTTCTCGCAGAAGGCGCGTGTCCCCCACGATTTCGCCGGATATCTCTACTCCATCCTCCGGCGTTCGTCGTCGTATCAGTCTAGTCCGTAGTCTCCCCATTTCCGTGGATTTCTCTCCGTCTTTGCCTAGGGCTTAGCGGTTGGATCAGATTATGCGATCGTAGGATGGGGGAGATATCGAACAAACCAAGGAAAAGTTACGTCAGCGAAATTGACATCTCCACTCTTCTGCACAGGTAATATCTAGATGTATGATTGATTATTTCCAATTTCATTGATTTCTCAATTTTTTCAGTTTGAATTCGTAATTTGTTTATTTTTTTCGACTTTGTTAGGTATACCGCCACGACTTTGCTTGCAATGCTGCAAGAAGTGGCGAACATGCAGGATTTCAAAATTGATTGGAATCTTCTGGTGAAGAAGACTGCAACGGGAATAACTAACCCTAGGGAATACCAGATGCTTTGGCGACATTTGGCTTACGGAGATACTTTGCCAGACAAGGTCGATGATGTCTCCGAACCTCTGGTAAATAAGCAGCTGTATGCATATTTTTGATATTTTGCGTTTTAATGGCTTGATGAAGAGTTTTTTCCGAGGGAGGAAAGATCTTAGTTATATACTTCTTTGCTGTAGTTGATCAGAGTATGCTAGCATTTTTTTTATTCAGTCATGTCTATATGGCAGGATGATGATAGTGATTTAGAATGTGAATTGGAAGCTTTTCCTGCAGTGAGTGCTGAAGCCTTGGCTGAAGCGGCAGCTTGTGTGAAGGTGAGTTCTGATGTGTGAATTGGATAATTATGCGGAACACTTCTATTGTGCTATTATTAGTCCTTTGTATGCCTTTTTTCACTAAAGTAGTTTGATTTGCCTGTGTATTGTGGAGTTAGATTATTATGGATTTAGAATTTAATGGATGCAATTTCCGCTGTGTTTGTATTGCTACTTAGCATGCCTTCTAAATTTAGTTAGAGCGGTCATGTTCTCTCGTGTGGCTGTGCACGGTGCCTTATGATTTAGCATTGTTACTAAGCCTTAAAATTAGCTAGTAAAGAATTAATATCTCTAGGAAATTATGCCAAAATGTGATGCCTATGATTAGCATCTCTAAACACGCAGAAGTTGCTTTGAATCAAGTTGCTTATAGTTTTTCATCATTGAAGCCTCGAATGCATTGCATTTGTGGACTTGGTATGTATCACTAATGTATGTTGAATTAAATATGTGAACTTTTTTGCTTTTATATAGGTTTTAATTGCATCAGGTATGCCAAATGATCCCTCTGGCTCAACTGTGGAAGCTCCCTTAACTATAAACATACCAAAAGGCCAGATGATCAAAGCCTATGACAATTCACTTTCTAGTACTTTTGTACAAGGCGTGAATATAATGGTTCCAGTATCTGTACAAAAACAGCAACAGCAACACTCTTCTGTACCAAGTGCAGAAATATTGGATTCAATTGGGGCGGCAAATGCAAATCCGAAGCGGAAAAGAAAACCATGGACGGATGCAGAGGATGCCAAACTCATTGCTGCTGTGCATAAGCATAATACTAGTGACTCGAGGTGGACTTACATGTCAAAGAATGAGTTTGATGGAGATAGAACACCGGCACAGCTAGTTCAGGTGCTTTATATAAGTGACAAAATTTGAATCTTTGTTTATTGTTAAATATATATTTCAAGTGTGCCGTGTGATAATGTTTGAATCTGAGAAAGCAGTTTGTTACTAGGGAGTAAGAAGCGTTGGATTGGATTTATATTTAGACTATTTGATCAGAGTTTGAACCTGAGGCAAATTTCACTCATACTGAGTATTCTATATTTTTCTCCCAACTTCAGTGGATCATTCAACATTGTTATGAATGAAATTCATACACAAATTTCTTGTGAATCTCACTTTGTATTTGCTATCTTCCTCTATAATTTTACAACCTCAGCTGTTCTAAGATCTTTGTTACTATACTTATGGTATAATCTGTATCTGTCCATAAAACTATTACCTACCGGAGGGGGGTGGTGTAACGTTTTACCACAGTGGGCAAAATAACCATGGTCTATTCAAAACTCATTACTGCTTTGCAGAAGCATAATACTAGTGACCCGAGGTGGCCTTATTTGTCAAAGAATGAGTTTCATGGAGATAGAACACCTTGACAGCTAGCTCAGGTGTTTTATATTAAATTACAAAACTTTCCTCGTTTATTGTTAAATATATATTTCAAGTTTGCTCTGTGATAATGTTTGAATCTGGGAAAGCAGTATGTTCACTTTTATGGAGTGAAAAGCGTTCGGATTTTAATTTTTACGATTTGATCGAAGTTTGAACCTGAGGCAAAATTCACTTATACTGAGTATTCTTTATCTTTCTCTAAAATTCAATGGACCATCCAACATTATCATGAATGACATTCATGCAAGAAATTTCTTGTGAATCTCATATGTAAATGCTATCCTAGTGTTCAATTTTACAACCTTACCTGTTGCAAGATCTTTGTTACTAGACTTATGGTATAATTTGTATCTATCCATGAAACTATTACATACGTGGGTGTGTAATTTTTACCACAGTGGGTAAAATAACTATGGTATATTCTAAGAACATTCTAGAGTATTCTGTGGTTTAAATTGAACAATGACATAATTGAGATTACCCCCTCCCTCCTCTCCTCTTTCTTCGTCCGTGCATGTACGTGTGTTTTTTTCTTCTGTCATCTCTTTTCTTTTTTGGTTTCTGGTGCTGCTTTTTACTGTTTTGTATTATCTTCTAAGTTTATATGAGATTGTCATTTGTTGTAGATTTGTGGTCATGGTTTTCCATGCATTGGAGACCTTTTTATGAATCACCGCTGTGACTATACATGAGATTTTCATGAACTCAGTTAAAGTTAATTTTTAAGTTTGAATATGAATGAATGTTGTGAATAAATGAAGATATAATTTCATAAACTGAATAAATTGTGCTTATTATGCTGTTTAGGGTTGGGATTTGGGGATTAGTAGAGACCTAGTCTCTCAATTTTCAGGTCTTGAGTTCAGTAACGTGTAAAGACTGTTATTGAAAAATAATCTTGTGACACGCTCTTATGTTGCCGATGCCACAGAGTGAGGGCTTCGTTGTTAAATGGTTCTTATGTAGTCACGTAAGTATCTGATGGAGATTGCACATGCAAAATGGCGACCTTTTCAACTCAATTGATTAGATGATGGATCAGTGATATGTGATGCACTTGACCAAACCTTGGAATGGAATTTGTGGGCTTGTGTTTGTCAGCATAAGTCTAAGCTTATTAGGAATGAATCATGTAACAGTTAGCCGTTGTTATCTAGTTTGGCTAGGATGTCTGGGCTTTCTCCAGGTTTCCCGGGTTCAAATCCCGGCAACGGAATTTTCTTCCCAAATATGTGATTTAAGACGTGCACCTTCATTTTATCAGTAGAGGTTTTTATGTACCTTCTCCTACCTATAAAATAATAATTCATAATTATATTAGTGAGACTTGAACATTGGCTTAACCTTTTGATCATGCAAACAACATTAACAATTTGTTTTCAGTCAGGGATTTCAGTTAGGGCTGCCTTATAATTTCCTTCGTACATTTGTGCAGAGGTGGTCTGTTATTAAGAAACGGAATGGTAATTTGACCTTGGGTAACAGTGTACAGCTCTCCGATGTTCAGTTGGCTGCTCGCAGAGCCATAACCCTGGCTCTTGATAAGCCTACAGGGAATTCCTTGAAATCTACTTCAAATGTGCCTGGTAATTTTTAATACTGTCTTATGCACTGAGCTGTCATAAATTGACTGGACTGTTGCTGATGCTTTACTAAGTTTTACTGTTGAAGCCTGTCCTCTGCCGTTCTCTCATGCTAGATAGTAACACAGTTCAAGGTGATTATTTTCTTTTACCTATTGAGAAAAACTCATGCACTGCTGATTTCACTGCAAGTTTGCAACACCTCTGCCCCTAGATCCAGAAACCAGATGATTCTTGTGAAATTAAGAAATTTGGAATGATGCATTGTGGACGTATTCTAGTGGGTGATAGAGAATCGTATAAATATTGATGTGTCCAGTTACCTTAAAATGTATATTGAGGATTCAGACATTGCAGTATGAATTTTGCTTAGCATCTTACAGTCAGTTGGCCTTGTAGTTGCTCTAGTAATTGAATGTTCTATGAAAAAGCCTGTGTTTTCTTTTGTGGTTTTCTCCCTAATCATGTAACCCAACATGTGATTACCCACAGATTACTGTCATAGTTTCATCTTATATCTGGTTGTTAACTTCTCACTGCTGCTCATTTCTGGTTTCTTTGGATTGGTAGTGACAAACGGGAACCTCGGACAGCCATGTGCTGCTGAATCTTCACCAGCGTCAACTAGCCTGCCTGCAACACAACAGAATTCTGGGTTAGCTGCTGGGCAGCAGCATATTGGCTCATTAAACTCGCAAGTTGCAGCAACCAAGAAGCCATTGAAAAGGCCTACATTAAGCCCAGATTCAATGGTTAAAGCAGCAGCAGTTGCCGCTGGAGCCCGTATTGCTACACCATCAGATGCTGCCACACTACTAAAAGCTGCTCAATCCAAGAAAGCTGTCCATATCATGCCTGGAGGTTCTTTGCTCAAATCTTCAATGCCAGGAACTTCAAGTTCATTGCCCAGCAATGTACACTTTATTCGTACTGGCCTGGGACCAAAAACACAATCTGCTCTGGGACCAAAACATCATTCTGCTCAGTTGGCATCCCCAGGAAACCCACAATCTGGTGGGACTCAACAAGCGCCCAGCCCTTCCGCAAAAACTGCAACGGCTGCTATTCAGCCTAGACTGCCCACCTCTGCTCCAGAATCTACTGCGGTGGCTGAAGTGAAAAGCTCCACCGTGTCGCTCCCTACTTCTAAAGTTGAAGTAAGAACTGCTGAGGATTCTGCTACATTTAATACAGCCAACGGCAAAAAGGAACAACTCCAAAATCAAGCTGATTTAAAGTCCGGCGGACAGAGTGAACGAAAAAAAGGCGAACAAATTACTTCTCAAGGCGATTCATCGAAAAAAGCCAAACAGGATCAAGGTGGTTTAGGTTATCCAATTAGGGACCAAGTTGAGGGAGGTCGAACTCCTGTTCTGGTTGAGACATCAAAAGAGAAGATCTCAGGGGATAAGACAGTTGCTGCTACACTCAATGGTCTTAGCAAACAACCACACCAAGGGAAGAGTGAACCACTACCACCCAGCAATAGATCTTCTAGTGGAGAGGTCACACCCTTGTCTACTAGCACAAGGGCGGGCAGTGAGACTACAAAGCCTGCCTCGGTTAAACAAACTTCGGACAATGAGAAGAAAAGTGAGATCAAGAATGAGGTGATACTTGAAGAGCACCCAGTAGCCATGGATATAGACGGAGAAGATGACAAACAGAAGCCTGAAAAACAACCAGAACGAGAAGAGTAAAGAGTAATAGCTGATCTGCCTGCTCGAGTGAACTGGATGCCTCAAAATATGGACGCGATGCCCTTATTTAGACCCTCTGTTCTTGGATTTGTATGTAATTGCGCAAGAAGCAGTTACCATCAAATTAGTTCAAGTAGCTAGGGAGAGGTTGATAGATGTAGTCTTTTATTCTGTGAATAGCCTTGAACTTTTCTGATTAGTTTGTAAATAGTTCAATGGCAGTCGATATAAGGGGGGAATCTTGGTGCCATCATCTCTATGTTTGTCTAATCATTCGTGAATCTTTTTCACGAATTTAAAGTCGGGTTGATCTGCTATTGATGGCTCTATTTACGTGCTATTATGACAAATTTTAGGCTACCATCTTGTCTTTTGTGATTCTGTGACCAAAGAAATGACTGAATTTCTGGTAAATTGGTAATATACACTGCCAAAATGCTAGACAAAGGCAGGTAAATCACTATACTGCTTTTGCAAGGCTGGATGTATGCAGGCAAAGATCGACGGCTTCTGCTTCTTCAGCTTCACACCGAACAAGAACGTTCGCAGTGGAATTCTGGGTCGAGCGTTTGGGTCTCCCGAGTGTGGTCTCAGTGTTGCTAGTCCGAATTCAGCATCCAGGCCTCTGAGGGTACTCTCAATCCCGACGAGGAGGTTCTTC
>JAULKM010099841.1:0-10719 GCA_032355605.1 Rubia tinctorum
AAGAGCCTTGAACTCACCCCTGCTACTGTTCATGGGGCTGCGGGCCGCAAGAGGGTGCTGCGGCCCGCAGAGCACCTTCTGTTTTGGGCGTTTTTTGGCTAAAATGGGTTGCGGGCCGCAAGGCATGTCTGCGGCCCGCAATGAAGTTGTTGCCCCCTCTTCTTTGCTTCGTCACGGGTGAACCGTTTATCCGTTTTGAGAGTTCTTGTAGTCGATTTTATAGTGCTCGAGAAGATGATTCCAATGGTACCACCATCAAATTCTAGTTCTTCTCGGATCATTCTCAAACATTGGTTCAAACTCACGGATCACAATTCATCCGCTTCTTTGTCTTCCTTCTTCGACCCTTTTATCTTCTACAACGTTTTGACTCGTGGTCTTCAATATTCTACCATCCTTGAGAATGAACTTCATTAAAATACTCCAAATTGCTTACGATCAATCTACAAATTAAGCTCACAAAAATAAATCTAGATGCTCGTAAGGACCAAAAATACATTAGACTCAAACTATGTTACAAAATGAAGGATTTAGATACGAAAACCAAAAATGGTTATCCAAACCCCTTATAATGTAATCCTACCTAAATCTAACAATATTCCAACAAAAATATAACAAAAGAGATGTTAAATACTTCGAAAAATACATGCATTTGACGTCTCATCAACATGTGTAAATGCTAGGATGAAAACCCAAAGGGGCTCCTAAGCAAAATGAGAGAAATTGAGAGAATACGGAAACTAAGATAAGGATCCTTCACATTTTCCTTGGTTGTGGCTACGTTGAGAATCTTAAATTATCATTGGTTACAACCGAGTTGAAGATCTTGTGGATTATCCTTGGTGATTTTTTCGGCAACAACTCTTGGATTGCCATTGGCTGACTATTCTGGGGAGTTAGCTAGTTCAAAACTTATCTTTTATATTTACCATTTTCTTCACATATTTTTGGGATGGTTAGGTTACTCTAGCAACTTCAGGGAGTGTGAGATTTGTGAGTTTCTTACATCTTTGAAGGAATTAGGGCATCTTGGGAATAAGTTGAATGTATTGGCTAACTTCTCCTTGCATGCTACATTTCACTTAGATCTTTTCTCATTTTTGTTTACTCGAGGACGAGTAAAGGTTTAAGTGTGGGGGATTGATGTGTACCATTATGCATGCGTTAGCTAATGCATTTAACACATTTATTATAATTTTTTTTTATTGATTGCTAGTTTTAGTTAGGTTTGCATGACAAAGGATTTAGACGGCCATTATTGGTTTTCTTGTCTAAATCCCACATTTTGCAGAATTTAATTGAAGCTAATGGACACTTTGTATACACGGACACCTAGATCTTCTTCTTTTATATCATTAGTAGGTTTCTCGTGAGTGCTATTTCATTTTCTTTTCTAAAAGGTCATCTGCGAGGGTGGTAGTAGATATTTGAAGGCCATTCGCAAGGATGGTAAAAGATATCGAAGGCCATTTACAGGGATGGTAGTAGATTGAAAGCCAAATACTCTAAAGTGTGGTAGTAGATGGAATTGGGACCAAGAAAGGCGGATTCAAAGTTCAAGAAGACCAAAGAAGAAACAGAGGGATCATTGTTCGAGGTTGCACGGAGTTCTAGGAAAAATCCGAGTAGAATCAGCCCTTGGGAGTGTAACCATTGGATTCATCTTCTTGACCGTAATGAAATCAACTACAAGAACTCCAAAATTGGACCTACGGTTCACCCGTAGCAGAGCAAAGAAATTAGCCATGCGAACCAGTCACTGTCGGCGCAGACCACACAACCCTGACACGAGCCAAAAGCTAGCACAACGCTTACCTCTTGTCATGGCCCGTGTCAGGAGCCCTTGGCACAGCCCATATCAATCTACATGGGCCATGTCAAACTCAAGCACGAGGGGTTCCCATTTCGGCTCGTCATGCAGTCCAAATCACATTTTCACTCCAAAAATCGGTGAAGTATGAGAGCGGGATGCTCCGTTTGACACGGCCCCCATCATCTCAAGTCTCAAAATGCCAAGAATATCCCACGGTTTATGAAGAATGACGTGGGGCACAGGAGGTTTCAGCCGACGAGGCGCACCAAACGATGCATGGCACAGATCAGAAGGAACAAAATGAAGAGCGAGTCAAATGCCCACGCCATATGACATGGCACATGCCGGAACAAGATGGAACGGCACATGCCAAAGCCGATTCCCTATGCCAAAATGATCGGCATAGCCCGTGTGATGGCCGGCGTCTCGCGTCGGCCCGGGACCCTCTCGGTCGCCACATGCCATGTCAAGAGGCACCCCTGCACTAGGGTTTTTGTCCACTTTTTGGGCCTATTTTTAGTCCTGATTCCCTACTACCATATATATATATATTGACCTTTGTCTACTAGGATTTAAATTTATGCTCATTTTTAGATCTTAATAATAGGCTAGAGATAGAAAACACTTTTCCTTCTCTCTAGGTTCTTTTCTTTTTGTCTTGTTTTCCCCCCAAAGGTGTTGAATCCAATGAAATACTTGAGTTCAATGCTTAGGGAGTAGGGATGTTAATTTGGAATCATATTTGTATTCATGTGTCGATGTTTATTTTGTAAGATTTATAGATCTACCTATTTATATGTGTTTTGTGATTTTTATATTAGCTTGTTCTTAATATTCTTGTGAATCGTATGATTGTCACACTTTGTTGACACATAAACAAGTCTACTTTCATATTGGTTCACCATTTTTACTCCCTGATTAAAGACACCTAGATGTGCTTGGGGTGACAATAGTCCGGAACTAGGTGTGTACACGAAGGTTACCGTTGTTATTGTCACGATCAACCATGCATCTAGAATAGGGTTTAGGTATTTTATTTGAAGAAATCGATGATCGAAATAACATTGACCATGTTACAAAAATATTCCTTGAGTGTTAGTTTATATAGTTTATTCCGTTGATTGTATGCTTGTAGTTGATAGTTCAAAATCACCCCCAAATGAGTATTTTCACAACACTGTTTATTCCTAACACATTGTTGGTTTGACGATCCGACTACGGTTTTGTTCATTTGATTATTAAATTCCTAACATCTATGTGGACAACCCCAGCACTTTCCACTATCTACCATTCTTCGTAGTATAGTACTAGGAATGAGAGCAACATACAAATTCTATCTTTGACATCGTCTCTCTCTCTCTCTCTCTCGGCTTTAGTAGATCTCTCGAGAAAAAAGGTTATTTATTAGCGACATCGGAAGGGGGCGGGTTAGTAAACTTCCTTTCCTATATTGATTTCCCACCTTTCCTTGCTCAGCTTTCTTCTTGTACTTATCTTTCTCAGTCCCAGTTCTCCGTTGCCCTTAACCTAACAGCCCCTCTCTCCTTTGCTTGTTTGCAAGGTCTGCCCTACTGAATTTTCCAACCCTTTTCATTAGCTCTTCTATTGGCTTCAAAGGGTTCAGGGTGCAATCTCCCAATAGAAGCTCATGTCTCAGGCCACTTATGAAGGTATCAACTAGGAACTGATTGCTTCTTTCTTTTATCTGATTCGTTTCATCGTTGAATCTCTCCCAGTATTCCGCTAGCTTCTCAGCCGACTTCTGTCTCACTGCCAGCAACTCTGACTGTGTTTTTTGGAACTTCTTCCATTGTATGAAATACTCTAGGAACTTATGCTCTGGCTAACCGAAACTGTCTTTGGTCTCGTCCTCTAGGTTTTATATTAAGACCCTAGCTGCAGCTGTGAGGGTTGTTGCAAAAACCTTGCACTAGATGGCCTTGGGATGACAAAGGTGGCCATATTTGTGGGAAAAGTGTAAAGGTGGTATCCAGGGCCAGTTTCCCCATTGTACTATCCCAGGTTGAGGGGTATCTTTAGCTTGGGGTCCACTGTAAAGAACTGTATTCTTTTTGTGAACGACGATCCCCTTCCTGTCTTTTTCGATGATCCACTTTCATCTTCTTAAGCTTGGGCTTCTTTCTCGCCTTCCCCCTAAAGAGACATAGGCCTTGTTCTAACTATCATTCATTGCTGCAATTGAAACGGACGTTTTCCAGCTATCATTTCCCTAAAGGCATGTTTCACTTGCTCAATGAATACTTCATTCAACAGTGCTTCTTCCGCTGCTATTGATGGTCCTTCCATGGTGTTTGAGATACACATGTTTATATGATTCGTCCCTACAGACGGTACCAATGTTAATGCAAAATTTCATTGAATGTCTAGTCCCCAATGCTTGCCTTGATCAACTCCAAGACCTGCAAGAAATCACCCAAAAGTCAGATAGGTCTGCCTCCATTGTAACTGCTCTGATGATCAAGCCAGAAGGGTGATTCATGTACAGTATTGTAAAACATGTCCGGAAACAAGTGAATTTGAAAACTAATCTTTTCCCCACATCTTTCTCCTTGATATATGGTCTTTGGTGGTTGAAGGGACAGGTCACGCCCTATCAGCCCTTTACTCTTTCTAGTGGATCCTTCCATGGGAAGCTTGGGCTCCCGTGTGATCTTGGGATTATACACTTGGTTGTTGGGTCGATAGGCCAATAAGTTATCAATTCCCCTCATAGGTACACAAAACATTTGATCCCTTCAGAAATTCCATCTCACTCGTGCAAAATGAATCATACTACTAGCACATTCCTATTACATATTTTATAATAAAAAAATCCTTAGCAGGGCACATACTTGTACTTGTTTAGGTATAAAACCTCCTGAGATTAGATATATTCCATCTGCGAGGAATTGGCCTTGCTTTCATGGTTTTGAGTTGTATGGTTCCTTTCCTTGCACTTCCACCACCTTGTAGGGGGCATTCCCATGTAGCGCCAACTTTTTTTGTAGGGTCGGGTCCCCTTACCTGAGGGCACTATGCCTTACCTAACTATTATAGTGATGCCCTATTCAGGATTTGTAAGTTGCTTCTGTTAAGGACTTTTTCCCTCAGCTCTTCCAGTATTTCTAGGTTTTCCTTGGTGGTTTGATTGTTGTCTTCCTTGGCCAGGGGCTTTGCTACTCTCATGTAAGGAACCGCTACCTCAGGTGGAATAATTGCCTCACTTCCGAAGCATAGCTTGTAGGGTGACTCTCTGGTTGCTGTTCTTGGAGTGGTCATGTAGGCCCATAGAATGCTAGTCAGCTCCCCCTCCCATTAGGTTTTGGCCTGTCCCAGCTTCCACTTCGACCCTTAAAGGATCTTTCTATTTGTCACCTCCACTTCGGCCCTGAACTGCTGGTTTATTTTCAGGCCCATTCACCAAGAGCTGAAGGGCTCACCTACGAACTATTCGTCGTTGTCGTTGAATATGGTATTGGGGAATCCAAAATCTGCAGAAGATACTTTTCCATGCAAAGTTCATGATCTTCCCTCCTGTAATGGTTGCTAGAGACCCTTCTTCCACCCACCTAGTGAAAATTATTTTGGCCACTACTAGAACTTCTTTCTTTCGGCTGCTTCGGGTAAAGGATTAACGAAGTCTATCCCCCACTTGGCGAATGGCTATGTGGACATGATTCTTAACATCTATTTGGCTTAGAGTTTTTAAAACATTGCATGTCCCTGGCACCCATGGCATTCCCTAACCACATTCTCTGCATTTATAGTCATCGTCGGCCAGTAGTATTCAGCTCGGACGGCATGCATGGTTACTTTCCTGGGACCCTGGTTAATGCCACAACATCCTTCATGTATCTCCCAAAGGACCTTAATTACCATGTTTTAGTTTACACACCTAAGCCATGGCTCTGTATGTCTGCGCTTGTATAGCTGGCCGCTTCTCATTGCATACTTCAGCGCAATCCTTTTGACAGCTCTTACTGCCTTTTCATATTCTGGTAGGATTCCTATCTCCAGGCACTCTTAGATTGGCATAGTTCAAGTTAGAGCTATACTCATTGTCGCTCTAACCATCACCATGTCTGTCGACCTCATTTCAAACTCCTTCACAAGCATTGACTTAGTTAGATGCACGTGCACCGAGGATGCTAACTTACTCAGGGTGTCAACCCTCGTATTTTGAGATCTAGGCACTCTAGTGATGTTAAACTCCTCAAACTTCACTGCCATACTCCTGAACACGTCCCTGTACTTCTTCATAGTCCGCTACTTGGCTGCGTATTGTCCGTTGTACTAGTTCACAACCAACATCAAATCCCTGTAGGCTTGCAACTTCCTGGATCCTAGTTTCTTTGCTATCTCCATCCCTTCTATCAGGTCATCATATTTTTCCACGTTGTTAGAAGCTGGAAACTTAAAACGGAGGACATACATCGCTTCAACCCCTTTAGGATCTGATATGACCAGGCCGGTGCCTATGTCTTCCACTCCTGATGCTCTACCAAGTGTAGTTTCCACACATCTACCCCTGCCAGGCCTCCCTTTTCCTACGCAAGTTCCCTTGATCATTTTATTCTGAAAATCCCTTTTTCCTTTTGCATTTGTACTAAGAAGTCTGTTATCAATTGCCCCTTGATAACCTTGCGAGGTGCATATTCGATGTTATGCTCACCCAGCTCTACCGCCTATTTGATTAAACTCCCTAATGCCTCCGGTCAGGTTATGTTTGATCTAAATGGGTGGTTTATCAGTGCCACGATTGAGTGAGCCTGGACATACTGTCGCGACCTTCTGGCTGCGTTCACCAAAGCTAAAGTCGGCTTCTTCTGACCCATAAAGACATGCTCCAGTCTCTTCATGGCCCTTCTAACATATACCACTCATTGTATCTTGTTTACCTCTTTGACCAGGGCTGCGCTAATTGCGTCATCTCTGGCTGCCAGGTACAGACAGAGGATTTCCCCTTCCTGCGGGCTGGTTAGCGTCAGGAGATTCTTCAGGTGCACTTTTATTTCTGCAAACGCCCTCTCCACAATTCCTCCCCATTGTACTTTTTCGTTATTGTTAACGGTCCCCTTCAATGTTTTGAAGAAATAGAGGGCTCTCTCTCCGACTTTGTACAAGAAACGATTCATAGCTGTCAACTTTCCATTTAGGCCCTGGATCTCATTGACTATGCCGGGAGATAACATTTCCACAATTTCTTCCACCTTTTTTGGGCTTTTCCCAGCCCCAAATTTTGTCACCTTGTTTCCAAGGAATTTTCGGCCCCTACCTCAAACCCACAATTTTCCGGGTTCATCTTTATCCCTATTTCCTTAAGTCATGTTAAGGTATCTCCGACATTTGCAAAAAAGTCTTGTACTGAGTACTTTTGATGATAATGTAATTCGCGTGCACCTCCATATTCTATCCTATTCGCTCCTAGAATATATTTTCTACCACCCGTTGGTAGGTGGCCCCTACATTTCTCAGGCAAAATACCATCATTAGGTAACCAAACGCCCTTTTATCCTTTACGAATGTTGTCTTCTCCATGTCGGATTCCAGCATGGGGATTTTATAATACCCCTTATAAGCATCAAGAAAGCAGTTAATCAAATTGTTGGTAAGAGCATCAACCTTTTAGTCAATGATGGGCAAAGAATAGTAAACCTTGGGGTAAGATTTGTTTAGGTTTGTATAGTCCCGACACATCCTCCCGCTTCTGTTCCCTTTCTTTACCAGGACTGGGTTAGCCAACCACGTTGGGTACTGGATCTCCCTGAGTATGCCCGCCATCACTAGTTGCTCCACCTGCTTGTTCACCACTTTATTTCTCTCCTTGCACAACGTTCTCCTTTTCTGCTTAACAGGCTTGAGAGTGGACTCCATTCTTAGCTCGTGGCACTCAATCTCCTTAGGCACTTCTACCATGTCCTCTGCCTTCCAGGCAAAAGCAGTTACATTCTCCGTCAATGCTTTTAGCAAACTCGACCTCACCTCCGGGGGAAATGATGTGCCTATTTTTAATTTCCATCCATCTCCCACTAGAACTTCCTATGTTTCGTCTCCTAACTTCTTTTGGGTCATCCATGTTAGCCACCATCCTCATAGCTCGGGTGTCTTTGACCAGTCGACTTAAGGTCGGTTCTGATGTCTCTCTCTTTCTCTTACTTAGAACAATCTAGTGACAATCTTTTTCTTTATATTGGTTGCCTTTGATTGTTTCTATGCCTCCTGTTGTGGAATACTTTAGTAACAAGTGCAAAGTTGACACTATCCCCTTTAGCATGGCCAATGCCAGTCCGCCCAGTATCAGGTTGTATGGACTATTTACTTTTGCAACAAAAAAACTCCATCCCACCTTCTTGCTTCTGCTTCCCTCTCTTACTGTTACTAGAAGGGTGATTAATACTTAAGGCCAGACTATCCTGTGTGTGAAGTCCACCAGCAGGGTATCTGTTAGTTCTAGCTTCCTCCTTGTATTCTCATCCAGCTTCTCGAAACAATGCCACTACATTATCTTCGCCGAGCTACCACAATCCATGTATGCTTTGTGGATCCATATCTCCATCACTCTCATCGTGAAAACCATAGTGTCTTTGCCTACTGGCCTTTTCGGGATAGGGTCATAAATGTTGGAGTGCTTTGGGCATAAGCCTGCAACATGTTTTCCACTAGGATTCTGTTCTACCACCTGCACTCCCTCCGATTATTGCATAAATGTCCATGGTCGTTAGCTCGTAGTCTTCCTCTCTAACCCTTTTCCTACCACCTCTAGATTCCTCATTTTCTTCTATCCGAGCCACTTTTTTCCCTTTATTCGAGTCTCCCCTCCTTTCCGGAGATATCTCTCTTTCACGACCTTCCTAGGCCTTGTATCCTCCACCTAGAAGGTTGCCTTCCGTCTTGCCCTAGTCCTAGTACGTTACCTTGTTGTGAGCTCGCGCACCCTTGGCCAGGTGCGCGAGGGTTTCGTTATTTACATAGGTGTAAATGGTCTGCTTCAAGTTTATACAATCATCATTATCATTATCGTGGTCGTTATGATAGTCATAGAAAAGTGACATGTCTCTCTTTTCAAGTACTAGCTTTATCTTTCTCATAGATTGCAGGATGCCCTCTGAAGCTACCAAGGCATGTATCTCCCTAGGAGTTTTAATCAAGGAGGTAAAATTCTTACCGTATATCAATTTCCACTCTTTCTTGGCTTAACTTTATTCTTGCAATTATCTCTCCCCATCTCGTTTCTCCGTTACCTTGAACCTCCTAGCGTCTATCTCTCTCTCTCACTTGTCCGTGAGGTCTACCCTACAGAAGTTGCCAACCATTTTCATCAGCTTCTCTATATGCTTTGGGGGGATCAAGGTGCAATCTCTGAGTAGAAGCTCATTCCTCAGGACATTTATGAAAGTATCGACCAGAAGCTCATTGTTGAATCTCTCTTACTATTCCGCCAGCATCTCAGTTGGCTTCTATCTCACTGCCAGCAACTATGACCAGGTTTTTTGGACTTTCCTTTGCAGTAGGAAATGTGCCAGGAACTTGTGCCCTAATTGACCTAAATTATCTATGATCTCGTCCTCTAGGTTTTTGAAACAGACCCTTGCTGCTACCGTAAGGGTTGTTGCAAACACCGTACACTTGATGGATTAGGGGAATACAAAGGTGTTCATATGGGTGGAAAAGGTATGAAGGTGTTCATCAGGGTCAGTTTTTGCATTGTACTATCCTAGGTTGAAGGGTATCTTCAGCTTGGGGTTTGTTATAAATAACTATATCCTTTTTGTGAACGGAAATCATATTCCCATCTTTTGGGATGATCCACTTTCACCTTCTCCCAGCTTCCTCCTGCTCTTTCCTTACCTTTCGAAAAAAGAGACATATGCCTTGTTCCAGCTATCCTCCGTTGCTCCGATTGAAAGCTTCATCTTTTCGGGGCCTGTTTACTTCTCCAGGAAATGGTGGTTTCTCATACTTCGTGACCCATTACAACTGGTTTCATCCTCATGCTCCTCCCTCTAGGTATATATTCCCCATTCTCCTTCGCCATAAAAATATCTTATCGACATCATGGGGAGGGGGGCTTAGGCTCTTCCGGTCCTCCCGTCGTGTCAGCTTTTTCCCTGTCCTCTATGTTTCTTATCATCTCCTTCTGCGAGGCCATGATAGTCTGCAAGATTACCAAGTTGTTGGTTAGCTTTCTAGTGGTGTGTAGCCAGTGTCACTCTCCCGTCGATGTGACAGTTGGTTCCTCCTTCGCATTTGTCAGGTCTTCAATGAATAATTAATTCAATAGTTTTCCCGCCACTGCTGTTGATGGTCCTTCTATTGTGTTTGAATTGCACTAGTTTATATTATTCGACCCCACAGATGGTGCCAATGTTAATGCAAAATTTAGTTAAACGTCTACTCCCCGATGCTTGCCTTGAACCGTTCCAAGACCTACAAGAAATTATGCAAGGGTCAGACAGGTTGACCTCTGACATACTTGCTCCGACGGTCAAATCAGATCGGTGCTTTCTATATAGTATTGGAAAATGTGTTTGTAAACAAGTAAAACAAAGAACTTACCTTCTTCCCACGTCTTTTTCCTTGATATATAGTATTTGGTGGATGATGGGGCAAGTCAGGGTCCAATGGTCCTTTACCGTTGCTATGGATCCTTCCATTGGAAACTTAGGCTCCCATAAGATCTTGGGCTTATACTCATTGTTGTTGGGCCGACATGCCCATAGTTATCATTCTAGGTCATGTAGTGTTCACCTAAGGTCTAAAAGGGGATAAGTCTAAAGTAGACACTAGGAGGTCGTCGCTGTAGATAGTTAGCAAGTCGGGGTCGTCCACAAAGAAGAGAGATTTTCCTAAGGGTTCATACAATTAAGAGTGGATATAAGCCTAGATAGATATAGATAGATAAATAA
>JAULKM010099842.1:0-10719 GCA_032355605.1 Rubia tinctorum
AAATTACCTTTAAAAATAAATGTTTAAAAGAAATGGAAGTATTATTACATGTTAAGGTGTAGCCAATGATATAAGAAATGTAGTAGATTTCACAACAATTGAGAATGTATTTAATTTTCCTACACTTTTCATATGTGTAACTAAAATTGTGTAACTAATGGACTTTTTTTGTAGTGTATACTACGTCTGACTAACCTTTCGACTTTGTAAATACTGAATGCAAATTGCATTATTGATACCGCAAATGAATTGGAAAATTTCCCAGAACAGAGGATACGATGCATTAATAAGAATACTATATTTTAACCTTGTCTTTACAACTCAAACAACACAAGTCTCGAAATGGAACTAGTTCTAACATATAATCTCAATAGAAGAAAAAATCTATAGGCATTACTTATCAAGCGAACATCAGTAGATATAAGTAGAAGCTACATACTTTATATTCCTCAAAACATATTTTAATGCCACATTATATATGCTATTTTACTTGTTTTGGATTTTTGATGATTAATGTCCACACATGAACCACTTGTCAAGTGAGTAGATGTATTTCCAAAATTAGCTCTTGTAAAGTGGATGACTTGTAATCAGCTTCAAAAATTACTTGAAAAAGTTCAAGCTTGAGGTGTTTGAGGGTAACATTTAAGACATAGTGACTCATGTATAACATGGTGTAACACCTACCTTAAAGATATAAGTAACATTTTGTCAAAATAGGTGCAACTCCTTTTGGGTTGACCATAATTATTTAATTAACACTTACTAATCGTCTAGACCGCAAAAGAAACACCCATTTTTTTGGAGGACTTCCTTATGCAACTCATCTTGAAAAAGGAAAGTAAGTATTGACTACCATTAAATTCTCTAACGAAACCCTTACCATTGTTTTTGATATTCGCTTGAAATGATGTACTCAAATAAATTCATCATATATTCAATCCACTACCATTAAATTCTCCAATGAAACCCTTACCATTCCTTTTAATATTCGCTTGATATTCACATGTTTACCTTGATTAGCATATAGTTTGCATACGAACAATGTGTACACATTTAATTAGTCAATATATAATACATATTTGGTAATCAATTAAATATGTAGCTCAATTGTAGGCATGTGAATTATGCAAAGCTTTCAAGTGTCTTTAGGATGCATAATCAAATAATTAGTGATAGGCGGTGTGGTTAGTATTTGTACATTATGATTGACTTCCATGTCAATCGTGAAGTGGTGGAACCTCCAACTCTAGAGTAAGGTCATCCAAACTTTCCCAAAGCGGAAGCCACATGTGTTGGACTAGTTTTTGAAGGATGGTTTCTCAATTTTCCATTCTTTGGTAGCATAGTAGAATTTACCTTTTCAAAAAATAAATCCTAGCTCCCTTAGATTTATCACTCGGTCATAAGATCCTAAAGGTACCGTATTTTGACAAGATACCTCCAAAACCTCTACCTTGGCCATAGTGATCACTTTTTTAGGTTTCCTCGCACAAAATAATCCTAAAAGCTGAAACAGGGGAAATTGTCATGGGGGAAAGAGTAGAAATAGAGGAGGAAAGGAAATGGAGTAAACTATTTCATGATGGACAATAAGAGGTGAAGTACAATGGAACAACGAAGATCAGGGGTAGAAATAGGGGAAATCACATAAGATGATATTGAAGAGTGTGCTATGGAATCATAATGTTTGATGGAAAACCAATTATAGTAAAAGCCTTGACAAAGGATGTTGAATTGGATGAGCATGAGCATGAAACTGTTTTGTGTGAATTAAGTTACCGGAAATACCACTCAAATATAATCATCCTAAATTCATAGGTAAGATAGTTAGTTCTCTTGGGAAACCTATCTGCTTAGATAAAGCTACACTGGATAACAAGAATTGCCTTATGCTAGAGTTAAAATTGAAATTGAGTTAGCTGAAGCAGTATATAATGTTATCAGTTTTGTGAATGAGAAAAAGGTTGGGGAAATATACCAATATAACCCTACCCACTTGAGTAAGTGCCAATATAACCATCAGATAATTTTTAGTATAAAAACAACCTTAATTAGTTGTTGAAAGTGCTAACATAACCCTAAGACACCATTTATAACATTGACTAATGTTGACCACACATAAAATGACTAGAATGCTCATGGTTAAAAACCCAAAAGTATTAGGACAATTTTTCCCTATGCCTAAAACTTAAAATTTCTAATTCACGCCATCTTCACTCCTTCTGATAAAAACCCGACGCCCCATTTCTAACAGTCCACCGCCTCGACCACCAATTACCACAACTATTTCACAACCTTCTTGCCGCCACTCCACCATGCCGCAAAAGTCCCGTTCTCTACTCTTCAACGCTGAGAAAAAGCTCATCCTTTCCACCATTGCTTCCTCACTCTGTCCGAGGAAAGCCACCTTTGGAGGTTGCTGGTGAAGAGGCGTTCTGCTGGTGGTGCTGGAGGTCGGCGTTCGGTGTTCTGCTGGAGGTCGCCTTTGCAGCTGTGCTGAATGGTGGAATGGTGGTCAAAGTAGGTTTTCGGAGATAATTAATGCCCAACTGGCAGGAGAAGGGAAAGACAGCAGAGAGGAGAAGAGTTGGTCGGTGAACCGGCGGAGAAATGATGGAGCCGCGTGAAGAAGAGATTTGGTGACGACAGTTAAGCCGCTAGCACCATCGTGATCCGTCACTCCAAATTGGGCCCTGCTTCTGATCTGGTCCTAAACGGAAGCTCCTTTGCGATCTTTCTGGGACGTCCTTGACATGCCAAAACCTTTTGAGGGAAAGGCTAGTTTTCTTAGGCAGCAGCAGGGTGAAGCTCTTCTTAGGAAGCGACGGGGTGGAGCTTTTCTCAAGCGTGAATGGTGGAAGAGAAGAAAAGAAGAAGAGAATATGGTTTTGGGTTACAATTTTAATTTCATTTTTTTCCAAAGGGGTAAATTAGTCTTTTCACCTTATTCCAGCTTAAATCTTCCGAAATGGGTGAATTTACCCTTACGCTAACTATCTAGGTTTATATTTGTACTTTCAATCATCAAAAGATTATATTTGCACTTATACGAATTAGGTAGAGTTATAAAAACATTTTTCTCAAAAGGTTATAATGGAGCAGGCTATGAAATATGAGTGGTATCCAGTTAAATGTGATCATAGTACTATGTATGGGCATCAAGGAAAAGATGGTAGGAAGAAGGAAAGTAAAGAGGTGCATATGGGAAATAGGTACAGGTTTATCTGCCTGTTAGAATCAGATAGGAGGAAGGAAAATTAACTCATGACAGAATGACAAATGGAGGAACTAGTATGAAAGAGACAACATGAGTATTGAAGGGGAATGGATCTCAGATACACGAGGGACCAGAAATATGTATCAAAAGTAAACTTTCGGATGTCTGCTGATATTATAGTGTGGAATGTTATAGGAATAAATAAGGGTGAGAAGAACAACGTGATTAGAAGGTTCTGTCAAGATAATCAAGTTGGGGTTCTGGGAATGTTAAAAACAAAAATAGAAAAAGAGGAGTTGGAAACTTGGAGAAGGATTGGGCTAGGCTAGAAACTCATTACAAATGGAGACATGGTCAAAGGAGGTAGAATCTATTTGGCTTGGATGGAAGATTACAATGACATTGAAGTTATTAGTAAAGAAGAACAATGGGTAGATACAATATGTTATAAGAAAAATAGTGGGGAGAAATTTTGTTGCACCTTTGTATATGGTTATAACCCTAGGAAAAAAAGGAAAGAGCTATGGAATTTCTTAAAGAGTTTGGTAAATAGAAATAGTGCTTGGCTAATAATTAGAGACTTTAACTTTCCTCTGACACATGAAGATGGGTTAGGGGGGAATACATTTAATGAATGTGAGACTGGAGAGTTTCAAGAGGTAGTTGAAAACCTGAGTTTAGAAGGAATTAAAACAGTTGGGGCTTTTTACATTTGGAGTATTTGAAGAAGAGTGGAATGCAGAATTTTTCAGTAAAATAGATAGGCCAGATTTCCCTGATTTAAATCAAAGAGAGGTAATTGAAAATCTTGCCAGTGTGAAAGCAACACATGTAAAGCATTGCATACTTTGTAAAAAAAAAATGCAAATTCTGTCAATTTAAAAAACGAGAGGAGCTTTCAACATCTAAACAAAATGGAAGACAAAGTATTCGTGACATAAATCTTCCATTAGGAAACTTACAATTACAACAGTATTCCTATCTAGATTAATTAACTAACAATTTCTAATACAATGAATCAATTATTAATCTTCAAAAGGAGATCATCTTCAAATCTTCAAGTTCAGTGACATCTTCATCATAATCTTCCTAGTGTCGGAACGTCTTGTGGAGTCCTATGTTTAATATTGTCAGATTTCTTAAATTTTATAACCACTTCAAGCTTAAATCAAACTCCTACAAAAAGTCATACACATTGCATATTACCAGTAACAACTTATAATCAAACGTGTACAATTTCTAATTCAAAACGAACAATAATCAACAATAATGAAAATAAAAGTCAAACAAAATAAAGCTAACTACTACATACTGGATACTAACAGATGCAGTATATAAGTAAACATATGCAGTTCTGAATTAAACGAAAAACCAATTTTTTTAAATAAAAAAAAGTCATACACAACAAATGGCATAATAGGATGAGACCTCTAGGGGCTAACATGCACAATCCATTAGTTATGGCCCAAGACCCAAAATGATATTATGGGGGCCCACATAGTGGTTTATCACCATTGGGCCTCTCTACTATGAGAAGAAAGGGGCTAAGTCATAAGCCCAACGTATTAGGGCTTTAGAAGGGTATAAATACAAAGGTATGCTTTCTACTTTAGGTATTCACTCACTTTTTGCCTACTTTCCTTATTCATTAGTGTTCCAAGACTGACTTGAGAGTCGTAGATCTCCCCCCCGAATTGCACTGGGGTTTATCTTTCTTGCAGAATGCGAATACACTGGAGGTGATCAAGATTGGGCTTGGATTGTGTCCGAGACGGATCAATTGGCACGCCCAATGGGACTTGATTAGAAGTCAGACATATATTCCTCGGTGTATGTCTACATCTACAACTTATACTCGGTGGAGTGAGAGGTTGCTGATCAAGGGAACTAGCATTGGCGGTGAAGTCAGATCTTTGTACAGGCCCAAGCAGGCAAGGATGGCTACTGCCATGACAGCTCAAAGCATGGAGATGACTCTGGTTGAAGCATCGATGAGTCTTGATCAGCCGATCCCTATGTTGAAAGATTGCTGGCAGGAGGCAAGCCAGAGGCATCGAAGGATATGAAAGTTACTATAGAACCAAAGGTGGAATTGGCACCGCGGTTCCATTGTTTGGATTGCGAGGTGTTAACGACCATCTCACTGAGTGTTCTAGTGACTCACACATTGAGGCTTATGAGCAAAGGGTTTGGGAAAATCAGAATGTGGAGGTTTCAGTAGTAGGACCACCATGTAATTTTGATCAAATGACGCAGATGCTGATGGCAGCAGGGTACCAAGTTGTTCCCCTTTGATGGTCCCCAAACTTTCGATGACTATGATGCCTTCGATGATTCCTAGTTTATCGCCGACCCTAGAATCACAAGTTAGAGCTCTACCCTTGGAGAGCCAGATGTTGGGAGTTTCATACCTGGGATACGCGAGGGAAGCAGCACAGCCGAGACCACAACCCTCATTCATCAAACATATGCAAGTGAATTATCATACTTCAGCCTCGATTCCTATGTATTCGTTTCAAGGTGTTGAACAGAATCAAGGAGTCGTGCCAATATTGGGGATTTCAAGCCAGCCGGGCTTTACACGAGGCGGTTATAGAGTTTTGGACCATTATGGACAAGGATATATGCCCCTTGAATACTCTGGGAGCATGGGAGTCGATCTTTACCTAGGGAAAATTTCCTCGAAGTATATGTGTGCTTTCCCAGGTGAAGACCCCCATCAGGGGCAGGACCAGATCAGGGATCGTCCACTCGGTGAAGCTGAGAACGTGATGGGAAGGGAGCTAGATAGGCTAATTGGCCTAACTGGACTAACTGTAGGATCTCTGTTCAGCTCAGTGGTGACGTCGGTTCGCTGGACAGGTGATACGAAGCCACTAGAAAAACTTCCTACCTATGCAGGAGACACATACCCCCACGAGTTTATTCAGACTATCCTCAGTTTAATAAAATCTCAAGACTTCGATGAGAGGTTAACCTGTAGGCTTGTGGGAAGCTACTTTCGTAAAAAGGCACATGAGTGGTTTAACAAGTTACCAAGGAGTTCATTGCAGTCGTACAGAGATTTCAGTGGGGATCTATCGAGTAAGTATTTCCTATAAAAATAAATTCACTAAGACATTAATGGATTTGTATCAGACGAAGCAAAGTCAGAATGAATCTACTGCCGCATTTTACCATAGGTATGTGGATGAGAGTTTGGGTGTGGACGAGAGTTTGGGTGTGGTCGAAGGTACAAAGAATAAGATCATCGAGGGTTACTTGCTGGGGATAGAAGATTTGGAGCTCCATAAGAAGCTGACATTAAAGACCCTTATATGCTTCAATAGCTTCAGGAAATTTTGGAGTAGCTTTCGAAGGAAGAGGAAGCAACTCAAAAGAACATAGAGGGGATGATGGCTAAACACGCAAAGCCCATTGACTCTCGAGCAAAGAGACCTATGAAGAGACCAGGTTTCGAAAAATACACACCCATGCGGCACTCCCCAGCAGAATTTTGGAGTATCATTAGGGGAATCTTCATACCACCCCCTCCAATGAATGAGGAAAGCATGGCCTATACTTCCAGGAGAGCCACAAACAAGTTCTGTGATAATCAAAGGGATTACGACCATTACAAAAATGAATGTACCTACCTTAAAATGGAGATTGATCAATGTGAAAAAGGATGATCTTCTGAAAGAGTCCTTTCGGAAACCATCTCGAGAGGGTCTTTCAAAGCTAAAGGATGAACGAGGGAACAAATGGTCTCCCAAGAGAAACTATTATGCTGGGAATAGGAGGAATCGTAATCCTCAAGGACTGCGGCAAAAGCACCGCGAGGAACCACATCGAAATCCTCCAACGGAGAATCGAAAAAGAAATGAGGAGAATTCCACGCTGCACAAGATAATCAATGTCATCATTGGGGTTGTTGGAGAAAGATCTTCAAATGTCGTGATGAAAGCTGACTCAAGGCGTATCCCAGCAAGAGAGCTGGTGGGTAAATATTTTGGTGTGATGAGACGATTACTTTTTCATAGGCAGATGCGGTCCCAAACAAGACTCTTCACGTTGATCCTTTGGTGATGTCCGCCATAATTGGAACTTCCCTGGTTAAGAGGGTGTTTGTTGATGATGGAAGTGGAGTGGAGATAATGTTCGTAGGATGCTTCGATCAGCTTGCAATCCGACGTGTAAATTTGAAAAAGTCAACTTTTCCATTGTCGGGATTCACAAGAAAGGCAGTGTAACCATTGGGGGAAATAACTTTACCAGTCAGGGTTACAGATGGAGATAAAGGAGTTACGATGCAATACAGCTTCACAGTGATCAATGCCTTTTCCCCTTACAATGTGATATTAGGAAGGTCATGGATGTGCCATACTAGGATTGTGTGGTCACCATACCATTTGATGATAAAGTTCCCAACGAGTAACGGAGTGGCATCTATTCGAGGTGATCAGATGATGGTCAGGAGTTGTAACTACGAAGTGGTAAAATGAGTAGGGAGAATGAAAGATGTAGCCTCAGTGCATGGGGAAGTTGAACCGTCTGATACTCAATAGCTCCCCAGTCGAGACTTTAGAGCGGTGACTGTTGGAAAGATGATGCCAGAGGCAGTAAGACAAAATCTAAGAGCTTTACTTGAACGATATTATGATGTGTTTTTCTGGGATACATCGGACTTAACCAGAGTGCCGGCGTAGTTTTCCGTACATAGGTTAAACATCGACCCCTCGATAAAACTTATTAAGCAGAAAAGGAGGATGTTCTCCCCTGAAAGAGCCAAAGTGAAAAGATCGGAGGTTGAAAACTTCTCCAAGCTGGAGTAATCGAAGAAGTGCTTTGCCCAGAGTGGCTGGCCAACCCAGTTCTAGTTCCAAAGTTGGATGGGGCATGATGCATGTGTATCGATTTCACGGATCTGAACAAGTTTTGCCCGAAGGATAGTTATCCATTTCCCTCGATGGATCAGTTAGAAGAGAAAATATCAGGATATCGAACCCTGGTGTTTTTCGATGCTCACAAAGGCTATCACCAAATACTAATGGCGGAAGAAGATAAGGAGAAGACCTCATTCATAACAGATGTAGATACTTTTTGTTACAAAAAATGCCATTCGGTTAGAAGAATGCTGGCGCTACTTATCACCGGTTAGTAGATAAGCTCTTCAAGAAGCAGTTTGGGAAGAGTTTGGAAATCTATGTTGACGATATGGTAGTTAAGAGTATGACTTATAAGCAGTTCTTGGGAGATATGGAAGAAATGTTCAATGGATTATGGGGAGCGAACTTGAAGTTGAAACCATTGATGTCAACCAAAAAAAGGTGGAGGCAGTAATGAAAATGAGAATTCTGCAAATGGTGAAAGAAGTTCAGAGGCTAGCAGGATGTTTGGCGTCTTTGAGCTGATTCTTATCGAAGGGGGCAGAGAAACACCTACCCTTCTTTGATGTACTTTGAAGAGCAAATAAGTTTGACTGGAAAGAGGATAGTGAATTGAAGTTTGTAGCACTAAAGGAGCATCTCAAGACTTACCTACATTGATGAAGCCTGATGAAGGAGAAGTATTGTATCTTTACATCTCTGCCTCGGCACTGGCTATCAGCTCTATGTTGGTGAAGGATAAGGAAAAACAGAAGCATCACATACACTTCGTTAGTAGTGCTTTGCAAGGCCCATAAACGAGATATACTGCCATCGAAAAGCTAATTTTATCACTGGTCCATGCAGCTCGAAGGTTGCGGTCTTATTTCCAAGGTCATACCATAGTTTTGCTTACCAATTATCCCATCTGGCAGATACTTTTGAAACTTGAATCTTCAGGGAGAATGATGAAGTAGGCAGTTGAGTTAGGAGAACATGATATACAGTTTTAGCCTAGAACAACAATCAAGTGTCAAGCCTCACTGATTTCATAGTGGAGACTACGGAAGTAATCAAAGATAACAACAAATTTGTGGAGAAAGGAATATGGAAGTTGTTGGTAGATGGGTCATTGCATTCCGGAGGAAATGGGGCAGGGGTATTGGTCACCAGTCCCGATGGCATTGACTACCCTTACGCCCTGCATTTTAAGTTCAAAGCCACAAATAATGAGTCGGAATATAAAGTCTTAATTACTAGCCTTCGACTAGCCAATGAGATGAATGCAGATGATGTGGGGATATTCAGTGACTCACAGATTGTAGTCAACCAGGTTAATGGAGAATACGAAGCCAGAGAAGCCAGCTTATAACGCTACTTAGAAGTGGTAAGGCCATTGTTAAAATGCTTTCAATCTTATACACTCATCCAGGTGCCCAGGGAGAGGAATCACAAGGCAGATGCTTTAAGCAAGTTGGCCTCTTCAGACTTAGCAAAGTTATCATAGAAGCAGGTGATGTTCGAGACCCTTTATAACCAAAGCTTCGAGAAGCTCACTGTAATGGTGATTGACGAATGGGAGACGTTGATGACTCCAATTTTCAGATACCTACAAGAGGGGACGCTTTTGGAAGACCATGTTGAAGCAAAGAATATTCGACTCAAGATGCCAAAATATGTAATACAGGATGGCACCTTACATCGAAAGGGATACTTGCAGCCCTTGCTCCGATGCCTCACACTTTGTGATGCATGATTTTTGATCCAAGAAGCCCACGAAGGGGTTTGTGGCAGTCATCAAGGAGTTCTCTCTGTGGCTAAGAGGATGATATGTGCTGGATATTATTAGTCGACAATGTTTGATGATGCCAATCACTACATTCAAGCTTGTCACCAATGCCAAAAATATATGCCCGTAGCGCATGTTCCTCAAACGGAAATGATAAACATACATAGCTTGTGGCCTTTCGACGAGTGGGGAATTAACTTGGTGGGACCTTTTCCTGAAGCACTAGGAAGGTTCAAGTACTTGACAATGACTGTTGATTACTTTACCAAGTGGGTCGAAGCTGAGCCACTGGCAAACATTAAGGGTAAATATGTAATCTCATTTTGTTGGAGGAACATTATCTGTCGCTTTGGCATACCAAAGGCTTTCGTAACTGATAATGGAACAAAGTTCGCGAATGATCCTTTCAAAAGTTGTTGTGAAGAGTTTAAGATCCAATTGAAAGAGACATCGGTGTATCACCCAGAGGCGAAAGGGTAGGTCAAAGTTACCAACCGTACTCTTATTAATGGAATACGAAGGAGGCTCGGGAGCTCAGGCGGAAGTTGGTTCAATAAATTGCCTAGTGTGTTGTAAGCTTGCCGAATGGTGGAGTCCTCCACCACGGGAAATATGCCTTATGGGCTGGTATATGGTTCAGAAGTTTTAATTCCAACGGAAATTGGTGTGCCAAGTCCCATGATGATAACTAATGACAGCTCCAATAAAGATAGACGCGTCTTAGATCTTGATTTAGTGGAAGAAAGGAAAGATTTGGCATTGATCCATGAAGCCAAAGTTAAATAAAAGGTTAAGCGATACTATGATTGAAGGGTGAAGAGAGGTCAGTTTGCAGTGGGAGACCTGATAATGAGGAAAAATGA
>JAULKM010099843.1:0-10718 GCA_032355605.1 Rubia tinctorum
TCTCACATAATGATATTTGTATCTATATACTGGTTAAAATTTATGGTCAAATGTGTCTTGAGAAAATTGACCAAAAAATGTGCAGTTTGAATTGGAACAGAGGGAGTATCATCTACGTAAAATTGATGATCTGAAAATATGAAATTTATCTCTAATATAGAGTTATTATAGGGGTCAGTGTGAAGTGGATAACACACCATTAAGTAGAACCTCTGCTAGAGTATCTCCAGTCCAACATAAAAAAAACGTCAATAGACACATAGGATTGATGGTCCAAAATTTTTACAATTAACCATCAATACAAGTGTCAGTTTAGATGGATCAGTTTAGGGAGGGACTCCATTAGACCTTCTGCTTTCATACGCTCATATTGAAGCCGTCAGTTTGTCAAGTTGCCAAATTTATGATTTTAACTTTCAATTATTTTACTATTCTAAATTTAAATGTAATATTTGGATCCCAAATTGAATGTATGATTTATTACACAATATTAAAAAATTATTCATTTAATTATATTATATTGATTAAAAATATTAATAAATATATATTTTAAAATTATAATCTAAAAATAAATAATATTATACAAACATAAAAGTAAAATTTAATTAGTGTGAATTATTATTTCTTAATTTTAGTTATGCATACAGTTAAGATTTTAATATTATTTATTTATAAGAGGTGATAGTTAAATTGTAAGTAAAATTAGAGTTTCTAATCGTTAAGTTTGAAAATTATTTGAAATCAAATATATAATATACTCCCTCCGTTCATTATAAATTGCTTATTTAATTTTTACAGTCTTAAATGAGTATGTTTGACCATAAATATCTCCAGTTACCTATAATAATGTCGCATAAAAAATTGATATTTAGAAAGTATAAGTTAAGATGAATACGAAGACTTGGGTGAGACCGTCTCACCCAAGGTTATTGTGAGACCAAGGGGTTCTCTGAAATTTTAATAATTATATGACCTTAGTTGCAATAGTATATAAGTTATATAATTTAGTTATTTTTTCAGTTTTTGTTTCATTTCTCTCTCGTCATTGAAATCAAAAATTTGAAAACCGAAAAAACCCTCTCAAAATCGCTCCTTCAAATCTGATTTCAACAGCTCGATTTCCGTTTAAAATTGCTATTTCGAAGCTTACATTGCGTGAGATTGTTGTTTCCGGTCTGATAGAGGTAAGGCTTGCAAAAAAAAAGATTTTGTGGCCCGATGGAGTTAAGATTTGAGGCTTTTTACTTTCTTCAAGTTTTCGATTGTTTTCTTGTTGATTTGGCCGTTAAATCCAGTTGTGCATGTGTTATTTTGGTCTTATATTGTGTGTTTTCGATTTGTGTTCGTTTTTTTGTAGATATGATGAAATCGAAGGAAGCTATTGCCGGTAAAGATGACTTGAATGTTGATGACGGTGTTCCTATCTCACCCGTTGTTGAATCACAAGGTTTTTTTTTCAAATTTTGTTTCGTTAGGGTTTTTTGTTATTTTTCTTTGATTTTTTTGTTTCATTGTTGATTGTTTTGATGCGTTCTTCGTTCTTATTGATTCTGCTATGTTTTTTGTTTGATGTTGATCTGTTTGCTGAATTTTTAGTTGTTGCTCTGTTTTTTTACTGTTGTGGTTTCGGTGGTATGAAACGGTATATAACTGGTTAGTTGGCATGTTTATGTTTTCACTTTGCATGTTTATGCATTTAGTTAAGGCTTAGTTTAGTCTTTGTTGTGATTTAGTTTAGTCTCTTTTTAGTTTGCATGCTTTCTGTTCAGTTTAGGCTATGTTGTGGTTTAGCTTAGGCTCTGTTAGTTTATCCATTTATGTGATTAGTTTAGTTACTTTTGTTCTTACTTAATATTAATCTTTTCATATTCTGTTTCTATATATTTATATACATAATTATATTTGTCTCTTTACTTTAGGTGTTTCAATTTTTTAGTTATATGTTTATGTGATTACTTTTTTAATGTAGATGATGCTATTGGGTTGAGGAATCAGGTCGATTGCAGTATGTATATTGTTAGTTTCTAAATTTTTTATTTTAATATTCATGTTTTTCTTTTGATTGATTGTGTAATTTTTAGGTTCTAAAGCTCCTATTCTTAAAAGAAAAAAGAATCAGCAAAAAACTACTACAATAGGTATTTAAATATGATGGAATTTTATTTCATATTTTTGTTGGTTTTTAATTGATTGCTTTATGTATTGCTGTTAATTTCCTTTATTTTTTATAGCTGAAATTTTTAAAAGACTGCGCAAAAAGAGAAGTAAATCTGGTGTGGATAAACCAGATAGAGTTGCTGGATCATCCGTTAATGGTTGAAATTTTTAATTTTACTTTCACTGTTTAGTGCTTTACCTTTGATATATAATTTAAAAAAAATTTGTAGATGGATGTAATCTGACTAGGGGTGAAGATAAGCTTGGTAAATTTAATATATCCTTGTCTCTTTTTGTTTTACTTTTACTGTTTAGTGCTTTACCTTTGATATTTATCTATTTTATTTTTTTATTGTAGCTAAGATGTAATCTGACTAGAGGTGAGGATAAGTTTGGTAAATTTACTCTATTCTGGTCTCTTTTTGTTTTACTTTTACTTTTTAGTACTTTACCTTTGCTATTTAATTTTTTTGTTTGTATTATGAAATTGTTGCTGAGGTTGAAACTGTTGTCAGTAATCCTTCACTTCCAGCTTCAATAAATGTTACACAATTAGGTTCAATTTATACTTTATGATTTATTATCATCTTGTTAGTTCGTGTATGAAACTTATTAGTTGAATATTTTTTTATGATGTAGTTGTGGAGAAGTCTGTGATCATTAGTCCTCCACCTACAACAAATATTGAAAAAAAGTTAGTATTAGGAGTTTCAACAAAAAAAATTGAGGTATTAGTTCATATGTATAAATTTCTCGTTCTGCTATTTAACTTATTAGTTAAGATTGGAGATTGGGCTTTAAAATTTATATGAACTATTTTTATGATGTAGTTGAGGAGAATTTTGTGATCATTAGTCCTTCTACTTCAGCAAATGTTGAACAAATTTGTTAGTTTTAGGAGTTTCAACTCTTTTTTTGAGTTATTAGTTCATATATATAAATTGTTATTTGTGCTATTTAACTTATTAGCTTTTGTATTTACATTAGAGCGTGGAAAGGATGCTGCTGTTGATGGTAGTGCAACAGATATTGAAAGAAATGCTGAAGTTGATGGTAATTTTTAATATATTAGTTAATGTGTATATGTAATTACTTTATGTTTATTTATTATTAGTTAACATTTTAAAATTTGTAGGTTCTACTAATGTTGTTGAGGATCCCATATGTGTTGGGATAAAAGTTATCATTGAAGAATTGAGAAGCGAAACTGATCCTGGTATTGGTTACATATTCTACTTATGCTTTGTGTTTTTAATTTAGTATTTTAATTTATTATTTATGTTTTGTAGTTAAAGTTAAGAAAACTTATAGAAAGAAAGGGTCTAGGAAGAAGCTTACTACTATTTGAATTACACTTGTCGATGAGGATTTTCTTGAAGGTGACGATTTGTTGAAGAGCCTCCTCCAGTGGTGGCTGCAAATGAAAAGGGCAAAGAAAAGGTTTCTGATGGGAATGGAAAGAAGCCGGCTGTGAAGAAGGTGGATGTGAAGTAGTCTGCTGCAAAGAAGTTGGCTGCAGAGAATCCCGCAGTGAAGGAGTCTGCAGCGAAGAAGGCGGCTGCAAAGAAGCCTTCTATGGAGGAACCTGCAGTGAAGGAACCTGCAGCGAAGGAGCTCACTGTGAAGGAGCCTGCTGCGAAGAAGCCTGCTGAGAAGAATCCTGCAGCGAAGAAACCCGTAGCGAAGAAACCTGCTGCGAAGAAGCTTGCTGAGAAGAGCCCCATTAAGCATGTTGCTGGAGATAGAAGTGGTCTGTCGAAAAAACCTTCAATTGCGAGAAAGCGCAATCGGGATATTGGAGATATTGTGGTTGGAGAACCTGTGTTGAAGAGGAATGTTCCCGCTCATCGTTTAGCAGAGAGTTCTATTGATGGTGCTGAAATGACAAGGCAGGTTAAGCAAATTGCTGAATTTGAGCTTGGAAATGGTTCTTAGTATGTTGTATTAGTTTATGTATTTTTTTATTTTACCATATGTGTGTAGACATTCATTTTGAATATTTCAGTTTTTAATTTTTTGCATAATTAATTGATTTGTTTTTATAATTTTAGTAGTTCAGGTATTTTATCCTTTAATTTTGGTGTTTCAATGTTTTGTTTAAGTATACATTTTAATTGTTGATGTGTTAGTTGAATTTTTAGTTTTATTGTTAAACAAATTTTTGTGTATAGTTTCAGTATGAATAGTTCATTTACTTGTATATATAATTTATGTGTTTGACTATTCAGTTTTATCATACAATAAGTTTCTTTTTTTAAAACATTATTATGATTTGGTTGTTTATTAATTAATTTTATATTTTTAATTACTCTATGATTGCTTTATGTTTTTCTTCTCTTAGTTTGGGTATTTATGTGCATAGATTGAATATTTAGTAACTTACTGTATTATGTTTTTTCCAGGATTTCTAAGAAATTTATTCCTGGAAGCCAGCACGTAAAGGTTATAGATCTCTACTCTAATCTCACTGATCACAGAAAGCTGATGTTGAGGCGATTGGTTCTGGCAGTTTATTGAAGTTAAGATTGGAGATTGCACTTCCCGCGGGTATAGTGTCATGGTTAGTCAGTAATTTTAATCCTTCTACATGTGTCCAGTTGTTTGGGTAGATAGGTATTTTCTTACTGCTGACAATATATATATGATGTCTTGTGCTTGCCCCAAAATCCTCGTAGGAAAGTTGTTCCGAAAAGAAATTCTGGCATGGAATTGCGAGATAGCTATAAAGCTAAGTTTGGTAGGAAGATAGAAAAGGATATACCTCTTCACTTACTTTTTACTAGGATAACTCAACTTAAGGAGGGTGGGGGATGAGTTTAAAAGACCTTTTGTCATTTATTTCTCTTCGTACTTTTTAGCTCCTATATTTACGGGTAAGGTAGATATGAAAAACCTTGAAGGCGTAGAGAATGTTGACGATATTAAGAATCTCGATTGGTGTAGTTTTGTGTTATATTATATGGATTCAATGATTAGGAGGTATAATAGCAATGACGAACACCAAACCTGTAGTGCTTGTGTCCTTATCCTTCTCATTGATTACTTATAGATTTCCTATCTGTGGGGTGTTGAAGACAACATCTCTTCCTCTAGTCCAACATTGGACTGATGCGAAGTTGAGGGAGAGAGTGTGGTTGTTGGAATTTGGAGGAGGTTATGACAAGACAATCATGGTGAATGATGGTTATCCAATCAGTTTTGATGGAAAAGTGAAAGATGGTTATATGACTCAAGCAGAAATTGGAGCTCCTTCATTTCAAATTGGAGCTCCTTCATTTCAAAATGAAGTTCCTTCATTTCAAAATGAAGTTGTAACCTAGTTTCTCCGATTGGGAAGGAAAAGGTTCTTGATACTAGCCCTGAAGATGATGATGTGTTGAGATTCAAAATCCTAGAAGGAATTCTGACAAATTCCATGATTAAAAGTCTTGCTAAGAATGTAAGTGTTTAAAAATTCTACTTGTTGTGTTAGCTCTGTTGTTTAGTATGATTCTCTATATGTTTCAGTGTTTAGTTTGGAGTATGAACTTATTGATATTTTTCTTATGTAGCCTTATGATGAGCCTCTCATGATTGTGAAGCGCAACTTTGAAGTTATTACTGCTGATATGTATGAGAGATTAGAGAAGGCGAAAAGTGATGTTGTGGATGAGGCATCACGAGACTTGCAACCAAGTGCAGGGACTAGTGCACAAACCCAGATTCAGGAGGAGGACTTAGAAGATTCATAAGAGGTGTGGAATGACAAGTTCATTGTAATGGTTGATGAAGCTTGCAACAAATGGAGGAGAAGGACACAAAACCAGTATCTCCCGCCGTTTAACTTATTTCCTGACGGTGAACTGGAAGGCCTAGAAGGGTCAAGTTCGTCCACACAAAAGAAAGGACTTTAAGATATTTGCTTGAACCTGTAATTCAAAACTTGGATTTGTTTAATTTGCTAGGTATTTGAATTTGAATATTTGATGGATTTTTAAAATTTTCTAGGAGTTTAAGATGATTCTGAATGTTTAATTTGCTCCGTTGTTAATTTTTTAATATTATTTTAACTGGATTAAAACTTGTAATTTTTTAAGATGATCCTAGAATCACTTAGTTCTGAAGTTTATCTCTTTAATTATGTTGTTTATAGATTTAGTTTGTTATTAAAGTTTAACAGATTTTCCAAAGATGATATTTATGATGTTGAAGTTTTGCTTGACCAAACTTGCCATCTTTTCTGATTGTTACTTAATGTATTGTTCTGTTTATAGCCATGTGTCCTTTAGGAATATTGTTCGGTTATTTATGTATATAGTTTTGTTATTTTTTATTAGTCCAAAAATTATAAATTTTCTAACAATGTGTTGTGGTTTACTTTTCGACCCTCATATCTTTACTTACTTATTTTATCATTAGTGCATTTATATTTTCATTTAGTTTATGTATTTGAGTCATTAGTTTCAAACACAGGTTGCTTGGTTGTATATATTTTTGTTTAATTAAATTGCAATCGTTATTTTAGGTTTATAAAGCATTTGAAGAGAAATTTAAATGATTATTCTCTGAATTTAAGTTAATTGCACAAAATAATAATATAAATACAATGTCAAATTAAATCTCATAGGTCTATATTTGTTGCTTTGGTGTCTTTGTACTAAACTCCTTTGTCTTTGGTTTCTTTCTTTGCTTCCATCCTTCAACTCTCTTGTTTCTTCCTTTTGTCTCTGTGGGAGATGGATCTTGGAGTGCTGGTAGTTTAGTGATGGAAAATTCTGCTACGCTGCTTGAATTTTCATGTTCCCTTGTAGTTTTTGAGACAAGAATTTCCTTTACCTTTTCATTGTCTTTTTGAAGCTTTCTTCAAGAATTTTCTGGGTATCTATGTCACCTTCACATTTTAGAACCAGATTGTAGTAGTTTCTTGCCATTTGGTGTCGCCATGTAACTTTGTCTTTGATTTTGTCCAGGTCTTGATTTTCTTGTGCTTCTTTCAGTTTGTCCCATACTTGTATTTTAGCAAGATTTGTCCATCATTTCAGAATGTATTGTGATGGTATCTCACTGATTGAGTTGATGTTGATATGAATCTCCTTACGAAGATTCTGGATTGCGGAATATTGGATCTTTGTCTGCACTATGGATTTCGCCCAATCCAGTATAAAAGCACGAAATTCAAGCGTCTAGCCCGCAGGGTACACTCAATCCCGACTTGCTCTCTAAATAGCCCACATGTTTAGATTACAAGGTTCTTTGATCACGAACTAGCCCACATGATTAGTTCACAAAGGATATTGATACTTAATTAACCCGCAGGATTAAGCAACGAGTATAACTCAAAATTCTGAATATTTGATTGATAAAAAGTGTGGTAAAAATTGGTACAAACCCTCTATTTACAGGGGTAATTCTCGGCAAACTTAAAATCTAAACATAATTGGAATCTGAATCGGCTTATGGCAGCTCTAAGAAGCTAAAACCATATCTAACTAGAACTTCTAAAATTAACCCTAATTCAGCCTTCCATGTCTTAGAATTAGACTAGAAAAATATTACCTTATCTAATCTTACCAAATCTAATTCTAATCAGAATAAAACTGAACATTCTAAACCCTAATGGACTGTTAATTTTGAAACAGCTCTTCAAAGCCCACATGGTCGAGCTCTTCAGTCCAAAAACCCAAAATAAAATAATTTCACAACATTTTACAAAGATCACACTACCTCATTAAAAAAACCCAGTGGGAAAAAGAGTATAGTGTTCTTTACAACGTATTCAATTAATCGACAAGCTTGAATAATTAATCCAAGCCCCAACTGACTTATTCTTGATGAATTCATCATGACGTTGATCCATCAAAGCATCCAATGCCGCATCTCTAAGCTTCGTTCTTGACCTTGTCATCGGTCCAGACATGTCACTTAGAGGATCTCAAACATAACCCTTGAATGTTTGATCTAGTCGTGGAATTTCTTCATTTATGATGATAGTCGTCTTGGCATCTCCATCATGTCATCTTCAAAGGATAACTGCTTGATTTGATTGGTTGACCCTGGAGTACAGAATTGCTTTATGCCATTATTAAACTGAATTCTTAGGTTTCTAGTTAGGAGCTCAGTAAGCAAATTGAAGAGAAAGGGTGATAGTGGATCACCTTGCTTTAACCCCTTGTAGGTTTTAAGAATCCGCAAAGTGATCCATTTATTAAGATGGAGAATCAAGTTGCGTTTATATTATTCATGATGACTTTAACTAGGTGACCGTGGAAACCTAATTTCAGCAAGAGGGTGTTGAGGGTTGACTATGAGACTCGGTCGAAAGCCTTCATCATATCAAGTTTTAGAATTAAGTTTAAGGATTCATTCTTTTTGTCCAATAGCCTTACAACCTCTTTCATCATTAGGATGTTGTCAACAATATCCTTGTTTTGCAAAAAAAAAAACTGATTGCTCATCTGAAATGAGGGAGCTCATGTACTTCCTTTGTTTCATTGGATGTGATACGCTTTTCTTTTTTGGTTGTTTTTGTGAATTTGGCACACTTTCCTTTTATGGAAAGATTCTTTCAATTTCATCCACTCATTCTACTTTTTCCTTTCTAGATTTAATTTCATCCACTCATTTCATTCATCTAAATCCAAGCACCTAGAGTTATGATGTCGCATCCAACAAAATGGAGGTAGTATGGTTTAATCCTATCCACCATGATTTCAGTCATGAGTTTGTAGATGAAATTTGAGAGGCTAACAGGCCTAAGGCCATGTGCAGTGGTAGAGACCGCTAGCGGTCTCTTACCAATTAAATATATTATTTTTATCAATCTCTCTCTTCCACCTAACACTAAGAGACCACTTAAGAGACCACCCATTTTTGCCTCCACAGTGGTAAGAGACCACTCTGCACTATTCATGGAGCCCACTTGATTTTCTTTATCATACTCATTAATTTTACCATTAATAATTAATCTAAATAAATTTGTCCACCCAAATTAATTTTAATGTGAAATTTATGAATACGTTTTGAAATTTAAAATTGAATTTTATTTTTAAAAAAATGTTAAATTATTTTGTAGGTTTTTAAATTGCATGTTGTTGCACAAAATTAATTAAATGTCGTATTTAGTGCCGAATTTTTTTCCTAATAAAACCGTGTTCCTAATTTTTTGTCGTATTTAGTACCAAATTTTTTTGTTCCTACCCCTACTTGGTTTTCTCTATCCTATTCATTAATTTTATCATTAACATTTAATCTAAATAAATTTGTATACGCAAAATAAGTAGAATGTGAAATTAAATAATATATTAGAATATATAAAATGAATTTTGTTTTCCAAAAATGATTAAATAATTAATTTTTTGGTCTTTTTAAAATCGCATTTCGTTGCAGAAAATTAACTAAATTTCGTTTTTAAAATTATTTAATTTCATTTTTTAAAAATTATTATATATATTGTTCTTTTCCCCCATATTTTAGAAAAAAATACAGATTTTTAAAAATATTTTACATATTTAAAACTAATTTTTAGTTTTTAAAATTTCAGATTTAAAAAAACAAATGATGGGACACGTGACCCAATCGATGGGCGACACGTGTCCCATCTAAAATTATATAAAAAAGAACATGTTAGTGGGACACGTGGCCCATTGGAAGGGCAACACGTGTCCCAGGAGGGAACCAAAACTTGGTCAGCACATGCATGTGCAGTGGATTGAACGTTGGTTCATGTACTGGTCTGACCAAACTGGGCTTTTGCTCGATCTCTTAGCAAGAGACTTTTGAGTGGTCTCTTGTTAAGAGACCACTCTAGAGACCCCCACTGTGGGAATTTTCGGTCTCTAAAGTGGTCTCTTAAAATCAAGAGACCACCACTGCACATGCCCTAAGAAAAAAATACACAAACTGCTCAGGTATAGCTACCAGCATAGGTCTCCACGTTCGTCTGAGCAGCCGTTGCTGGAACGTGGCCGATAACAGTCTCAGCGATCTGGCCCCACCAAGTCTCCTTAATTCGGCGGCGCCACCACCACCGTCGTCGTTGCCGCCATTTACATCTCGCGACAAATTCCCATCCCTCACATTCTCCGAAACCCTCTCATTAAACAACGGAGGTGAAGACACGAACAAGTCCCCCAGCTTATGATTAACGGTCAGTTCTTTCCCTTTCTCCGGCAAGTTTCTCTCCTCCACGAGCTTATCCGCCAAATCATCCTCCTGGCGAGAAAGTCACCGGCTTCCGTTCCCCTTGAGTATCATCTGGAGCGTCTTCCTCCGACAAAGGTGGAATTTGATACTCCAGAAGCATAGCTTTCAGGCGGCGGAGGCACGACGGTGAGGTGACATAAGCAAAGGGCAATATTGTAATAAGCCGAAAGGGCATTTTGATATTTTTTGTTGGTCAATTATCGATCAATGCCAGAATATAGTTTTTATTGTTATATTTGCACTTATGTAAAGTAGTTAGACTTGTTTTTTCACTAAAAAAATATCTCAATGTTATATTTACACTTTGGCAAAGTTTTGGGAAAGACGGTCTTTCCATAAACTTATGGAAAGACGGAGTTTAATTATAATAATAAAAGGTA
>JAULKM010099844.1:0-10718 GCA_032355605.1 Rubia tinctorum
CAGCCAGTCAACCATAAACCTCCAGTTTATGCTGTCAAATGCCTTGCTAAGGTCAATTTGAGCAACACAACTAGGTCATAGTTTTTACTCCATATCTGTTTAATAGCTCCTGAGCCAACAAAATATTATGAGCTACATGTCTAGCTTTGATGAATGCACACTGGTTGCTGCTGATTAAACCTGGAAGGATTTCACCTATTATGGTACACAGGACTTTTGTGATAATTTTATAGACCACAGAGCAACAAGCTATGGGCTTATAGTCAGCAGGTTTTCTTGGTTGCTCACTTTTTGGAATTAAAGTGATGACAGCATTCCCGAACGCTTCAAGTAGTCTCTCATCTTCAAAAATACTTGAATGGCTGTAATCAGATCTTCCCCAATTATATTCCATGATTCTTTGAAAAAGAAGCTTGTATATCCATCCTTCCCAGGGCTTTTAATTTTGTTTATGCTCTTCAGGGCCATTAGAATCTCCCTTCCTTCAACTTTTCTGATCAATCTAAGCTGTTGCTCTAGGCTGAGAATATTGCCGTATTTCACCACCTCTTTGTCTAGCTTTATGAATGGAATATTCACCCCCCAGTTGATTCTTAAAGTGTTCCACTAGACATCTTCCAATTTCAAACCTGATCAAAGATCATCTTTCTGTTCCATTCCAATGCAACAATTCTGTTTCCATACTGTCTCTTTTATAGTGAGTTGTAGAATAATTTTGTTGGCCTATCACCTTCCAACATCCATTGGATCTTTGCTTTCTGTTGAATAAAGTTGTATTCTGCCTCCTTCAAATCTTTAGCTTATTTTCTTGCTCTTGACTCCAGCTGCTGTAGCTGTAGCTGTAGCTCTATATTTTCAGGTTTTTCATTCAGCTTTGTCACAAATACTTCCCAATTGTTTTGTGCCCTTTCAGCTTGCCCAAGTATGTCATCAAACTCCCTTCTGTTTATTTTTCTAAAAGGCACTTCGAGCCTTTTCAAGGCTCTAGCAATGTCAAAGAGGTTCTCAACTTTGTTCATCTTCCAAATGCTGCTTACCAGGCTCAAAAAAACATCAGATCTGTATCGCATGTTAAAAAATCTGAATGGCCTTACTTTCACTTTTTTCTGAACTAAGTAGTACCATCAATGGAAAATGGTCTGAGCACAGTTCATTTCAAATAGCATCCTGGAAATCAATCACCCATTATCTACTGATCATGCATCTGCCAATTTTGCTAAATACTCTATCTTCAACTTCCCTTCTATTGTTCCAAGTATATTTATCCTCAATAGTTCTAATTTTATCCAGCTCCAGATCTTCAACCGTAGCAGCAAATTCTTCTGTTTCTTTATCATCAACTGGATTACCTCCTAATTTGTCACCAGGCTTTATAGGTGCATTGAAATACCCAAGGATTAACCAGGGTTGATCCCTATTCCCTTTAGACTTCAGAAATTCCCACATAAATGTTCTATTTGATCCTATGTTAAAACCATACACAATTGTGCAGTAAAACTTTTAGTCATCATCAAGTTTACAACAAATCAAGTCTACCCATTGTTCACTGTAGTTCAAAACATCTATTTTAAACCAGCCATGTCTCCAAATCAACCATATTCACCCCCTTATCTCAGCTGAACTATTTGTTATGAGATTATATCCAATCCCCAGCTTTCTCCATGTTTCTTTTTCATTTTCTTGTTTGATTTTTGTTTCTAAAAGACCAAGCAGCCCAATTTGGTTCTTTAGGATAAACCTTCTAACTTCATTGTGCTTTGTATTCTTATTGAAACCCCTAATATTCTAGGCAACAATACTCATATATCAGGGGGTTTAATTTGGGCACAAAATGTTGCATACGATTCTCATCCTCCTTTCTTCCCTTTTTCTGGTCACTGATTTCATCCACCACAATCTGCTTCTCCTTTTCATCCATCTTTCCTTTCAGTTTTAGGTCAGCACCTGATTTATCTATTCTGGCCAGATGAGACTTAGTAGATACTGATTTCTTTTCCATAGCAGCTAGAAGTTTTTTCACAGGAATATAAACATCTTTGCTCACATTGTTTTTCTTCTCCTCAACTTTCCTGCATTCAGCTGATTGATGACCATACATTTTACATGAATCACATACCACATGTTTCCATTCAAACACAACCTTTTGTTGAACTATGACTTTATTCTCATTAATGTAGAGAATTTTATCAGACACAGAGTCTTTAATCTCCATTTCTATCTGTAGCCTAGCATAAGATAACCTTTCTTTTTCTGCTATTGCATTATCTGAACATATTGGCTTACCTATAGAACTAACAATTTTGCTTATAGTTCTAGGTTTCCAATATTCTAGGGGCATGTCAGGCAATTGAATCCAAACCGGAACAGATACAGGCTCACTTAAATCCATGTGTTTCTCCTATAATTTGATAAACATAGGGTTTCCATCAATGCTGATCATACCTTTACCAACAATCTCATCACAGGCTTGTTTAGTACTATTTTAAGCATGAAAATTCCTCTTTGAATTTGCCATATTTTTTCAATCAATATTCCCCAAATTCTGTAAAAGAAGCCTTCGATTACCTTGAAGGAGGGATTGCACCCGAGAGTTCTGCACACTATACAATTGCTCCACTTCTTCACTCCTTCACTCCTTTAGCAACGTCTTCCAGTGTGAGTTCGCCCAATTCCATACCATCAATTGCCATAGTATCATACTTCCTCAAGTCTTGCTGAGAATCAAACAATGAGGCCCAATTTTGATTTTCCTCTTCCTCCACCTTATCGCTCCACGAGAGTTTTTTGCTTGTTGAAGGCATATCCCTAATCTCCGGGATTGGTGTCAGCTGGACTCCTTTACCAGTATTCGTCTTCAGTTCATCCATCGTTTTACTGATGATGGCCAGATCTTCATTTGATTGAACTGTCTCTTTCCTTTCCACCGTTTCTATTTTTCTTTCTCCAGGACCTCTTCTCTCGCTAGCTGCAGAGTGACCTTCTTCCTCCCCCTCTTTGCGCCTGACTTGCCCATGGCGGCGCTCCGGTGAGATACCGATCAGAATCTCAGATGAGATTTGGAAATACACACACTATCGCACCTTTTCGCCCACATTGTTGGAGAGAGAACCATGTGTTGTATTCTCTGTAAAATGTTTTTGTAAAATATTAAATTTTAATACATGGCTAGGATACATAACCAAAGTTATCATTGGTCAAACATAATTTGAGAAAATTGACAAAAAAGTGTGCAGATTCGAATGAGATGGAAGGCCTAACTTATTCAGATCAAACAAATTATGCTAGGTTTAGTCAATTGGTCGAACAAATTATGCTAGGTTTAGTCAATTGGTCGAAAGGAAACAATTGTGCCGGTGGGTAGAAAGAATATCAATTGAAAGCTACGGGAAAGAAAAAGATTATCAAAGCGTAAGGCTGTGCTCATCTTTAATCCGTATTTATAAGGAATAAACATCGCAAGTTTTTGAGAAAGATTGGGTTTAATTAGAATAATAAAAGGTAAAAGTTTTAGTTTCATTATTAAAAATTTATTATGCAACGTGTAATAGTTATAAGATTTATAACCCGATTCATGCAACCCGAAAATTTTATCTTCAAATTTTCAAATTTGCACTTTAAACCTTGGTCTTTCCATGACTTATGGAAATGACGTCTTTCAAGAGATGGACTCAGTAGAATATATTGGACTAATTATATTAGTTTTTTAATTGGGCTTTCAATTCCTTAACAAAGGTGATTGTTTAATGGGCTCCATAAGTTTTAGATCGACTAACTATTAGATGGGTTAATTTACAATTAATGAGATAATTTGATATTTCTTTTATATCGATTGCAACAATATTTCTAATTTTAAAAATATTTTAAAATATATCTCAAAATATAAATAATTATAATTTACCTCTAAAAGTTATGAAACGATGTTTTTCATGATTTTTTCGGGCTAGGCGGTTTAACTGGAGTCTTTCTCAATTTTCTTATAAAACTATTCAAATATTTTTGATATTTAATTCTAAAATATAGTGTCATTTAAGAGAGTTTTTCTTGTTAGTCCGCCTAATGGTTGGACCAATTTTGACAAACTTCTTCTATTTTATAATTTTTAAAATCGAATTTAATATTTTCAAGTATTTTTAAAACTATGAGAATGTTATTGCAATAAATAAATCATCACATTAGTTATGTCACAATTAAACAGTTAATTGATTTAAAAGAACACTTAATGCTCATTTAATTTTATTAGAAAAGTTTTGGTGGAAACAAATCTAACAAAAGACAGAGAATGCACTTTTAAAAAAAATAAAAAAATCAATCTTTCAAAAGTGATGGAAAAAACTCTCAGTGGCGATTACAATAAGTGGAATTAACATCCAATTTAACTAGCTTCTAGCAATGATCAATCTATTACAAGGATATCTAAATTACATGTCAACCAGACTGACCATTTGTACTATTAAAAATTACAAATCATATGAAAACTGTAACATCGCCCTCGGGGATATTAACTCACTTCTTGTGAAAATCACGACCACTTGGCAGAGAGGAGTGTATCACACATCAATATCACTACGACAAACAGAGATCTTTAACTGTAACACCATTTGATCCAAAACACTATCTATGTTATCCAAAATGAAAACAACTTGAAAAACACAAATCGAGAACAGACTCCTAATAGAGAAACACATCTGTAAAATCATATCGGACAAAAACATCGACACGAACAATTAAATTGGATGATCATCATGAAAAAAAAATTTAATCTATCATGTCGAAGAACAATTGATACGGAGTCAAAAATAACATTTATTATAGTTTTCTTAATTTAGTATTTTTAGAAGACTCTTTTTTTCACTGAATTTTTTAGTGAGGTAGTGTGATCATTTTATTTTATTTTTATAAATAAAGTCCAAAAACTTGGCCATGTTGTCTTAGAATTGTTTTGGTTACATTCTAATTTAGAGTTTATAATATTCAGTTTTGATTTGATTAGAATTAGATTTGGTAAGTTTAGATAAAATATATTCATTGAAAAATTCATCCAATATTTGGATTGATTTACTTGGATGAATATGGTCATCATTTAGATTTAAATTTGGTATTTTAGTTAGATATGGTTTTACCTTTTTAAAGCTGTCATGAGTCATTACAATTTCTGACACGAGTTACCAAATCCTTATCTAATTTGTATTCTTGAAGGCCATACTATAAATAGGGAATGTTTTTCAACATTTTAATTACCTTACCTTTTTATCAATCATATATTCAGAATTTTGAGCTCATACTCTTTGCTCGCGAGCATTTTTCATTGTTGCTTAATACTGCGAATTAATTAAGTATCATTACTCTTTGTGAACTAATCTTGTGGGCTGGTTAGTGAACAAAGAACCCTTTATTTGTGAGTTAATCTTGCGGGATAGTTAGCGAGCAAATACTCGAATTGAAAGCTAATCCCGTGGGCCAGTTGGTGATCAATGTATGCAGTTGTTATTAGTGTTTTGCGAGATCTCTTAATGCGGTCAAGAATCAATCAAATTCCACAATTCAAAATTTTCGCAAGGAAAATCACATCAACTGATGTTTTGCTCTGATACCAACTGATGTGAATCCCAATTAGGGGATCTCGCAAAATCCCTTATCACAGAAGTTAAATAGCACATAAAAGCATGTATTTTTGATAACAAGTTCTAATTCCCTCCATTTTCAAGTTTCGGACCATATCTCTCCACCCTTTCATCAATCCATGCCTTCATATCCGCCAGAACCATATCAGCACTCTCATCAGGCTCCCCCTTGTATCAGCGAGTGATACAGCCCTTCATACAGTTTCAGCGTCTTATCATCACTGCTCGCTTTCTCGTACAGCATTTCAGATCCCGACGGACAAGCCAGCCCGTCCGCGGTCCCGTGGGCCGTCAGGAAGGGCACGGTGACCTTGTCGAAGTTGTTCTGGATGTACTTCGTCTGCCGGAGCAGCTCCCTCATGGTCCCCACCCTTGGCGGGCCGGTGTATCACCTGGGGTTGCTGGAGATGATCTTCAGCTTGTCCATGTCCCTTATGGCCTTTCCCACCATCTTGTTGTCCGGCAGTGCTGCCCATGTGTCCGCCATTCCGAACAGAATCCGTACGTGAACAACCGCACCTGTTGTTAGGTGCCAAAATCAGCTCACTTTAGAGAAACCCTCTTGAATGAAACTTTATTTTAGAATTAAATATCAAAAATATTTGAATCGTTTCATAAAAAAAAGTTGAGAAAGACTTATGTTAAACCGCCTAATTAACCGCGAATAAATCATGAAAACCATTGTTTCAGTAACGTTTAGAATTAAACTAGCGGAGTATCATCGCGCGCTGCGCGATATTATTAATTAAAATATTAACATTAAGTTTTTTTGTCATGTTGTGTCTTACATTTAAATTGTAAATAAATAATTTTATTTAAAATTTTAAAGTATAGTCATCTAAGAAAAACTATATGAAATAGTTAAAATTCGTTAATATTGAACACACTAAAATTTGATTATTCTTATAATATTTCATTCAAATTATTTATTTATATGTTGAGATTTATTTTAAAAGGTTATCATAATTATATGTATCTCTTTGCAATAAATAAAAGTAAATATCAAACGACCTTATTAGTCCCGCTAATTAAAAAATATCCTCATTTAACAATTAGTCGGTCTAAAATAACACTTTGTTATGTATAAATTAACAAATAAATAATATGTATACATATTTCTATCAGAAGTATTCTATCAATATATTAAAAAAATTTGAACATTTTGTTATCTCATTGTACTGTATACATGTATGTAAACCAATGAGATATTTATAGTTTTAATTATATCTTAAGAATTTATATATTTTAACAAATTACGATTGATTATATATAGTCAAGAATTAAAATAAGTAACATGTTATAACATTAGTATAAGTTGTGATTGATTATACGTATATAGTAAACAATTAAATCAGTAGTATATTATAATATTAGCATGTTACTTTTAGACAACTTGGGTTTAAGTTATTTAAAATGATTTCAATATCGTTGGTTGACAGCACCATCCAAAAAACAAATAATTTCTATTATATTGTGCTTAGCATTATAATCAAACACGGTACTGACCCAAGAAGACGCCTCCCATGATCCAGAGTGGTCCGCGAGGAGGGGGATATCGATCCAGAGTAGAAGGGAGTGGGTGGGAAAAAGTTGGATGCAGTATAAGTTTTTGGTTTAATACTGAAAAAGAAGGGGGAGGACGCATTTTTGAAATGCGTCCTCATGGGGTTTTAAATTTAATGTTTTTGCTTTATTATAATTATCTGACACTTAAAAAAATAATAAATAGAGAGGATCATGGCTGCATTTTATTTATTGTTTCCGTTTTAATTTAATTATCTGAAATTTTTAAAAATGAATAATAAAGAGGATTTCTAATTTTTTTTATTCCTAAACCATAAATCTGAAGTTTTTTTTTAAAAAAAAAACTTTGAGCAAAAGGAAAAAATTAAACAAAATTTAGGTTATGTATAGGTACGTATGTGTATATTTTCCGAATAGCCTGGTAGTAATTTGTTTTGAGAAAATTATATATTGCTCCCTACTTTTTAACTTCATTGTAAGAAATCAAATTATTAGTCATATTCTGTGTTTATTAAATTTGAGGACGATAATAATTTAAAAAATTGAATAAATTTCTAGTTGGTTGGTAGAATTGTCGGTATTATTAATACAATGTTAATTGAACCCGCCTCGACTGTACTAATGACGCCCTCCACAAAGTTTTCCACCTGTTCCACATGGCAGCGGGCGTATGGTGTGGGATGTGCGTCCCAGCAATTAAAATATTCTGAATTTCAATTTAATTTATTTTAAAACAAAAATTAAAAAGAACAAAATTCTAGCATTATTTCTTTGTATGTTTTTTATAATTAATGTATTTTTGTATCAGCAAAATTTAATGCATATATATATGTACGTAAGTGTGACCAAATATATATATATATATATATATATATATATATATATATTTCAATTGATTAATGAACTAATCATTTGTTGAATAACATAGTATTAATTTTTCTGGGTTATGGATCGACTCAAATTGACCAACATCATATGAAAAACAGTAATTTTTAAAATAATTTAAAATAAAATATATTATTTTTAAATGTAATAATATTTAAATAATAAATAAATTATGATTTATTTTTATATATTTTAAAATAAGAATATTATATTATATATAATTATAAATTATTTAATTAATAAAAAATACAATTATTTTCATTTTACTTAGTTAGAATACTTTTAATATTTTTTAAAAATATAATTTTACTAAAATTTTTGAGTCCGTCTCTTGAAAGACCAAGGGTTGAAGAGTAAATTAGAAGAAATTAAGATAAAATTTTTGGGTTGTATGAATCGGGTTATAAAATTTATAACCACTACACGTTGCATAATAAAACTTTAATATTGCAACAAAGACCTTTTAACTTTTATTATTATAATTAAACCCCGTTTTTCCATAAGGCTATGGAAAGACCGTGTTTCCCAAAACTTTGCCTTGATTGTGTTCAAAAATCATGACATATTATTTTATAAATATATATGTAATTACACGGTCCAATTTGTTATATTATGACCTATGTATAAGGTATTATAATTAAACTTAAAGTCCATTTATAAGTCCGATCAGGTTATTTTCCAATTGATAAACTATACGTATTAACTTAAACATACGATATACTCTGTATGAATGTAAAAACGAAAAAAAATTAATAATATAAAAAAATTAAAACATTACACAAAAGGTAAAATAGCTGTAATATATACTCCCTCTGTTTCACTATTATTGGCACACTTACCTTATTCGCGTGTTTTTTTAAATGACACATTTTCCATTTTTGCCAAGATTTCTTCAATTTCATCCACTTATTCTACTTTATATTTTCTACCTTCAATTTCTTCCACTCATTTTATTCACCTAAATCTAAGGACCTAAATCTATATTGCCAATAATAGAGAAACAAAGGGAATAAATGTTTTTCTTCAAATTAAACAAATAATAAATTATAGTCTTATATCCGATTCTTTAAAATTGTAATTAAATCCAACACTTGTTCCATTTCAAGTTGCACACTTTGAGTTTCAACAGTTGACTCGAAAAATGTTTAATCCTTTATATTTTTTATTTGGAATAATTGAAATTTATGAAAATTTGACATTTTAAAAATATATGTTATAACAAATCAATCAGTTTATTACACAATAATATTTATACTTATATACCAATTCAATTTCATGGTCAAAGAAGTTTTGACCAAATGAATAGTTAAATCGCATCTTGAAATGGGACAGAGGGAGTCATATATTGTTAAAATGTTTCATGTTTTTTTTGAGAACATGTTTATTTAATAATATCATGGTTGTTAGAAATTATCTGATTCTCTAGAGTATTATGTCTAAATTAAAAGGTTTCATAGGCTATGAAAATGCCAATTTCCCCAAGATTTTTTTTGCCTTTGACGTATTTAACTTAAATCAAATATATAATAATAGGCTTAGTCTTAAAAATAAAAGAAAAAACTATGAAACTATCATTATATATTTTCCTGAAACTTGATATTTTTTTACTTTATATGAAACACCGTTTATTATTTACCTTCCCAAATGCAAGTCTTCCTCTATGACAAGTGATCCCACGGTGGCGACGATAATAACCATCAAAGGACTGAAAGCTGACACAAGAACCGGCCCTCTCAATCCCACAATTATGTTAGTCAGACTATACAACATCGTCGTCCCAAAACTCCCTGAAATTGTACAAACATCGTTTTCAGCTGCACACATAAATTGCATCCTTTTAAGTAGTGATTCCCCAGTTTATCATGGAATTTTATGTTAATCCCTCCGGTTCACTAGTTTTGTACTCCCTAGCTCCATCCGTCCCACCCGATTCTGGACATTTTTTGTCAATTTTCTCAAAACACGTTTGATCATAAATTTTAATTAGTATATAGGCATTAACATTATCGTGCGAAATATTGTTAGATTTTCTGCATCATGTATTTTTAAAATACTCCCTCTGTCCCAATTTAAACTGTTCACTTACTATTTGGCAGTCAACACTCTTAAACTTTGACCACGTATTTGAATAGATATTTAAACAATAATATTATCGTATGTGATATTGTTGGATTTGTCGTAATAAGTAGTTTCTAAATATCAATTTTTTATATGCCGATATTATATGTAGTTAAACATATTAACGATCAAACATGTTTCTTGAAAACCATGAAAAAGATTTTGTGAAGGTTAATCTGGGACGGAGGGAGTATCAAATTTTAATACACTATTAGTATACATAACTAAAGTTATCGGTGGTTAAACATGATGTGAGAAAGTCAACCAAAAAATGTGTAGATTCAGCCTGGACCGAATTGAAGACTTACCGATCGAGTAAGCAACCACAATTTAAGACTAAATATGAACATAGAAATTTTTTAAAAAAAAAGTGCATATTCATGTGGGACGGAGGGAATAATAGAATATTAGATAATTTAGAATCAGGTTAAGAAAAGAATACCTTTTCTGATTGGTTTTGTACATATCATTTTCCATATCCGATTCTATCTTATATACCCTTTGTAATCACTATATATATGAATACACACAACCACATTTATTTGTGGGTTTTACATTCTATCATGGTAT